>JBBPQD010000465.1:0-11714 GCA_038092355.1 Caloboletus inedulis
GAGGGGCTTGAAGATGATACGGACTTGTTTGACTTTGGGCTTGATTCGCTGCAGTCGACGCGGATTAGGAACGCCATTCAGAGGGTGCGTGCATTTGTGTGCTTGCTTGAATTTTCTTTTCGTGTGAATAGGAATTTACAAGAGAATTTATTTATCTCTTTTTGCTTTAGGAGATTGATCTGGGTGGAAAGAAACTGCCTATGAATGTCGTGTTTGAACATCCTTCCATTACCAAGTGCGTAGGTATCCAGCTTATCGCGATAGTCACTCACTCTTCCTTCGTAAGGCTGGCAAGGCTCATCACGGTGCTTTCCTCGGGCAAGGACACCTGCGCCTTGCAAATCAACCCGCGAGAGCTCATGCTTGAGTTGGTCGACAAATACAGCCACTTTACGTACCCACCGAGAGTGTACAGTCATGCCACCGATACCTGTGGAAAAGTGGTGCGTACGACATCGGCCCCCTCCTAACCTCTGCCGCGTTCACCGTCATCGTTACTGACCTTTCTTTCGTGCAGGTCGTGTTGACGGGCGCTACGGGCTCCCTTGGGTCCTACATCCTCGACGAGCTTCTTGCCGACCCGGCTGTGAAGACCGTTTATTGTCTCTGTCGCGCCAAGGACGACTTTGACGCAGCGGACCGGCTCGCGACGTCAATGAGGATGCGAAAGCTGCTGACCCGGTTCCTGGATGGGACGACAAAAGCGACCGAACGCGTCGTAGCGCTCGCGGCAGACTTGCCCGCTGTCCGATTAGGTCTCAAAGACGAACGCTACCACGAGCTCGTAAACCGTGCGACGGCGATCATCCACGTATGTTTTGTATCCGTCGTACCCACTCTCGTCTGTTGCCTCACTTTTTTTTTTTTTTTTTTTTTTTTTTGCCTCGTCACCTCTCCAAGAATGCTTGGGCGGTCAATTTCAACTTGGGCATCTCCAGGTACGTGTACGCATACGCATACATGGAGAACACCCGTCGTTGCATTGCGTTGTGTTTGCTTACATCCCCTCTCCCCCTTGCGTGACACAGTTTCGAAACACACATTCGCGGGGCGGTAAATCTAATGCAGCTCGCGCTCTCCTCGCCACGCTTCCAACCTGCCAAGTTCTTCTTCGCCTCGTCCATCAGTGCGGTGGCGAATTGGCCTGGACCAGGATTGGTGCCCGAGGCGGTGACGGATCATCCGGCGGTCGCGCAGGAGATAGGATAGTATGTCTTTCCTTTCCCCTTTCTCGCTTCGCACGTACTAGACTCTGACTGTTGTTCTTTTTTTTCCCCCTTCCTTCCCGGTTTCGTTGCACTGTTTCCGTGGTGGTGTGCATTTCAAAGTGCACAATCAAAGTGGGTCACGGAGAAGCTGTGTCAGATTGCAGCGCGTACGACGCCGATGTACACCGCGGTTCTACGTACGTACATGGCCCTTGAATGAACACATTGAATGTGACGAGGGTGTCTCACACGGGTCGTTTTTTGTTCTCTTCACAGGTATCGGTCAGATGGTAGGCGATACGACGAACGGGATCTGGAACGAGTCCGAAGGGATCTCGCTCATCTTCAAGGTCAGTCCGAAACCCACATCTTCCGTTCCTGCCCTATTCATCTTTTTCAATTCCGACTCATAACAACAGTGTGCAGACACGATCGGTATGCTTCCCGAACTGGACGAACAAGTCTCGTGGCTCCCCGTCGACTACGCCGCCAAGAGCATCGTCGAGCTCGTCGAGCTCTCTACGCCCACGCCCACCCCGAGCGACTGCCCCGTTTACCACGTCCTCCACCCAACCCGCCTCCCCTGGTCCACAATCCTCATCGCGCTCCGCGCCGCGCAACTCGACTTCAAACCTGTCCCGCGGCATGACTGGCTCAAAGCCCTCCGTGCGAGCGACCCGGACGAACGGCGGAACCCGAGTCGCAAGTTGCTGGCGTTTTACGAGGGCAAGTATGGTGCGGCGGCGGAGGGGACGGGCACGAGGACAAGGGCAGGGTTGGACGTGGTCAGGACGGTTGGGGTGAGTCGGTGGCTGAGGGAGGCGCCAGTGGCGGGAGAAGGGTTGGTGGCCAAGTGGGTTGGGGCATGGAGGGAGAGTGGATTTTTGCCAAAGGTTTGAGAGTGTTGTCAAGTGTGGTTTACATGGGATACGATTTAGTGTGTTCTTGGACTTGGTTCTGTGATGCATCGCAAAGTCCCACCGACCAAAATGACATGGCTCTCATTCCGCATCGTCGAGCATACAGCCATCTCCGATGGTCTACAAGCATCGATACATGACCCACCTTGTTGTCGTCCGCCACCATCACATCGTGCATACCTCAAAATACCCACGGCAAAAGAGTTAAACTGTACCCTGCCAATCCCAGCACTGTTTGAAAAATGAGGCTGAGCAACCCACCACACGAACGCGCAACGGGACACGCTACTCACAGTACCCGGTCAACTTCTCCAGCGGCGTATGGAAATACACGCTCGTTGTCCCCATCGCGAACAACCATATGGTGACGAGACCCAGCGTCGCCATCACCGCCCACGTATGCATCCGCGGCCACGACACAGCACGCAATGACGGCGTCAACTGGTCCGCGAGGAACAAGATCGACATCGTCAACAAAAACACGTGTCCCGATACGTCATGCCCCCTGCGTAACCTTGGCAGCGTGCTCCAGGGTGCCTCGGGGAGGAGCAACGGAGCCGCAAACAAGCTCGGGTGCGTAAGGGGCGAGAGCGGGACTTTGGCGAGACAGTATTCGTGGGGGACGGAAAAGGAGGCGCCGGAGGGGAGTGCGACGGTGCATTCGCCCCCCGAGAGCAGGATGAACCGTTCGATGAGCGCAGGTCCAAAGAACCAGCTCGTGAACGCGAGCCAGGCGAGGGAGGCGAGGGTCCATTGGAGCACACGCGCGAGGGATTGGGTGCGCCGCGGGCTGGTGAGCCAGAGGAAGAGAAAGGCAAAGGAAGTCCACCCCCAGGCGCGTTTGATGAACCAGACGTTGAGGAGGTTGGATTTGTTGGCGAAATAGTCGGATTTGTGGAGGTGATGAGGGAGGTGAGTGAGGAGGGGGTTGGAGGTGTCGAGGTAGGTGTTGTTCTTGACGGAGTAGACGGTGCCGAGGAAGAGGACGAGCGTGAGGGTTATGAAGGCGGCTTGTCGTGCATTGATGCTGACAGTCATGTCTTGGGTTTGAGCACCGCCACAAGCCCACCACACACTCAAATCAGGTCTCACGTGATCAGGTCCGAACTCATAAATTAGTGTCAAAAGGAATAGAATGTTTTTCTTTCCTAAATGTATCTGCTACTTCTCCACATCGTCAGCACTGACACGGCTGTAGCCCTCAGCCCGTCTCTTACGAAGGAAACGACGTAACAATGTTAAGCGTGGTCCGCCGCAAATGTACAGAGCACAAGGCACGGTCAGCACGAGAAGGACAATGCCGGCGTACCTCAGGTACGGCGGCGAAGAGGTCGTTGTGTCCACAACGGGCAAAGTCTCGGCTGACGCAGCAGGTGCAGCATCCGTCGCCTTCACAATAGGGGACGAAGTTTCAGTAAGAGTGGGCTCATCTTCGAGATCCTGTCGGATAAACAACAGATAATTTTATTATTGACATGATATGCCGACGAAGAACATAGGCAGCTGAACTATAGCTCAGCGCGGAGCGGTACCTCGTTTCCTTGTCCGTCAACAGGCTCCACGAGCAACTGCGGAAAGCTCATCAGTATATAATATCAATTAGGGCTGCTCAGACAAACCTCTCCAGAATCATAGATGACAACGTCCTCCAGCGGTCGATCATTACGACCCTTCGGAACATTCTCTGTACAGTAAATGAGCATGACGGGCAAGAAAGACATAGATAAAAGAAACACACCGATCGCGTAAACGATATCCATCCCTTCTAGGACCTTGCCAAAGACAACCTACGGATGCGAGATTAGCGACCCTCGGCAACAGAAGTGCATTGCGACCTACGTGTTTACCATCTAGCCAGTTGGTGATAACGGTGCAGATGAACTAAATAACCGTTAAGCCTACAAACTACGCAAAAGCCGTGAACCTTACGAATTGTGAGCCTAAAAAGGGAATTCTCTCAGACATAGGTCACACAGAAATAAATCTGGAACCAGCATACCGTTCGTGTCCTTGCCTGAGTTAGCCATGGAGAGCGTGCCAGGACCGGTGTGCTGGAGTTTGCTGATGGAGTGTTTGAATGAGACAGGAATCAACGAATCCCTCAAAACTCACAAGTTCTCATCCTTGAACTTGTCACCATAGATAGACTGGGCAACATAAGTTAGAATCCATGGCAGGTTACATTAAGAGCACAAACCTTGCCACCAGTACCGTCACCACGAGCTATAGGTATTAGAACACGGTCGGATACAAGTTTGCTGGTAAACGAAACCTCGACGTACTAAAGTCACCACCCTGGATCCTGGAGGGGGGAAATGCGTGTTATCGAGCTGCAAGTATACGATGAACTCGACGGCTTACATGAAGTTTTTGATGACACGGTGGAACTTGGAGCCCTTGTAGCCATAACCAAGCTCGGCACCCGTCTTGTCCTTTCCAGTAGCCAAAGCACGGAAGTTCTCGACAGTTTTTGGAACAGTCTGTAGAATGTTCTCTACATTGAGAACCACTTCAAAAGCACAACGGGCAGGGAGGGAAAACATACACCACCGTACAGACCAATCACAACTATCAGGAGATATCTTTGAGCCTCTCAATGTTGCTTCATGTTGCCATACGACACTCACCTCGTCCCAATTTCTCGTCGCCATGCTGAATGTCAAAGTAAACCTTGTGGGTGATCCTTGGGCCTCTCGCGGCGTCTGCAGACTGCGCGCAGAAGAAGGCAATAATGGATACTATAATAAACGCGAGAGAGATGCGACCAAACATGGCAGCCAGGTCAGTGATTCAAAGTGTTGGTTAAGTGAGAAGGGTAGACGTGGCTCAAATCTATACAACATACGTGCGAACAAACTTCCTTTTCAATCGAACTACAGTCTCCCAAGACTCTGCACGAGAAAGTGCTAAGAACCTGACACACCCTAGGGTTATCGAGCAAGGGATGGACGATGAGCTCGTCCTAAACATCGCCACTGATTCTCCGGTCGCTGCGAAGCATATCTCCAGCAAGAAATCTGGCCGATGGACCGACAGGTAAGCATAGTGCAAACGCGCCAAAAACATCGCACTAAAGAGGTTGTCAGGTTAAAGACAAAACGAGCGCAAAAGTGGAAGGCAAATGGATCTGCGCGTCAGATCCCTCAAGCACCAGGCCTAGATGATGGCTCCGATGTGGACGAAGCCGACTCTCCTCGGCCAGCAAAGCGACGCCGGCGGGACGAGCTTCCAGATCGCGGTGTTATGCCCGCAGGTGACCGGCATGCTGGCCCGCCCAAGCCCCCGATGCAGATCATATCCTCCTTATTCTCGTACAACCCCAAAATCGATGCCCCAGACCGCAAGTCTCCCAAAACCCCTTCCCAGCCCAGTAATGCCCCACTTGCGTCCTCCTCCGGGTTCTCGCAACTCGGACTCCACCCATTTCTGGTTTCCCATCTAGAGTCCAAAATGGGGGTAACAAAACCCACGTCCATCCAACGGGTTGCCCTTCCTGTGTTTACCAATCCTCCGTCGGAAGACATGGCAGAACGAGACGTGTTCATACAGTCCCAAACGGGGTCGGGAAAGACCCTTTCGTTCCTCCTTCCCATCATCCATGACCTTTTTCCCTTGAGCACCCACTCCTATATCGACCGATCTATAGGAACGCTCGCCGTTATTATCGCTCCTACCCGCGAACTCGCGAAGCAAATCTCAGACGTCCTTGAGTCCCTCCTCAAACTCAAACTCCGATCCGAGGCCGAGGCCGATGATGCCGAGTCGTTGACACGATATACACGCTGGCTCGTTTCAGGCTTGCTCTCCGGTGGGGCAACCCGGGCCCACGAAAAAGCACGCTTGAGGAAAGGTATTCCGATACTTGTGTCGACACCGGGACGGTTGCTTGATCACTTGCAGAATACATCTTCGTTTAACGTCGGAAAATGCAAATGGTTGGTGCTTGACGAAGCGGACCGGCTGATGGAACTTGGGTTCGAGGAAACGATCAAGGGTATCATCCAAGGACTGGATGGGCGTCGGAAGTTAGCCGTCCAGGCTGTCAACGAAGGAAAAAGCCTTGAAGTTGGTGGCTGGGATTGGCAACGCAGAAGACGAACTATACTTTGCTCTGCAACGATTCGAGAGGACGTCCAGAAGTTGGCGGGGACGACGCTGGTGAACCCTATCATGATCAAAGCGTTTGATACAGAGGAAGAGCAACCCTCACATCCACTGAATGTCTCTTCGCTTGCTTCGTCGTCTGAAAACCTCACTCCACCTGCTCAACTTGCCCAGAAGTACGTGGTTGTACCACTAAAGCTACGACTAGTCGCACTCGTTGCCCTCCTACGTTCCATCCTTGCACAAAATCAAGCAAGGAAAGGTTCGAAAATCATTGTGTTCCTCAGCTGCACAGATTCTGTCGATTTCCACTGGCGATTACTGGGCGGCTCAAAAATGGGAGATGGAGGATCTGAACCAGGGGACTCTGATACCGATGGTGAAAAGTCCGATGGTAGTGACCTCTCCTCGGGAGATGAAACTCCCGAGAAATGCGAAAAAGTATCAGTGCAATCTCCCCTTCTCCCTGACACCCATATCTATCGGCTTCACGGTTCTCTCCCTACACCAGTCCGTCTTGCATCCCTTCGCGGCTTTTCGTCCATAACGTCGGGCAAGAGTAAACAACCTTCAACGTCCTCCTCTGTCCTTCTTTGTACATCTGTTGCCTCTCGCGGCCTCGACTTGCCACTTGTGCGTGCCGTCATCCAGTATGACCTACCCACTGAAGGTGGTGCGACTGAGTACGTGCACCGAGTTGGACGTACTGCACGTGCAGGCAAGGGGGGAGAGGCATGGAGTATAGTCGCACCGAGCGAATCTGAGTGGGTAAAGTGGGTGGAAGGGAAGATGCGAGGGGATCTGGGCAATAAATCAGACCAAGACCAGAAGGCAAACGTCTTGCTCGAGGGAACGAGCGTTGAAGGCGTGTTGGCCAAGGGTTTCGGAGGCAAGCATTCCGAGTACGAAGCTCGCGCGACTGATGTACAGCTCTCGTTTGAGCGGTGGGTGTTGCGAAGGAAACAAGTGCGCATTCTTTTTTTTTTTTTTTCTTTTCTTTGTCATCTTCCCCTCTCTCATGCGGACTATCTAGCACTCGGAACTTGCACGAAGAGCCTTCCTCTCTAATATGAGGGCCTATTCCACACATCCGACAGATGAAAAACATATGTTTCATGTCCGCAATCTGCACATTGGACATCTGGCAAAAGCCTTTGCGCTTCGAGAAGCGCCGAATACCGTCACCAGTGGCGGGAAAAAAGGTAACCACTCCAAGGCCATTAAACCCAAGCCTCCCAGATCTGCTCGCTCAGCTAGCGGTCGGAAGCCGCGTGACACGGACGTATCTGAACGCACGGGTGACGCGGAAAGACGAATGACCGAGGTCGTTCGTGCGCAGGGTCGAATGTCAAAGAAGGGAGGGAAGATGATAAGTAGCGGGACAGACGAGTTTCAGATCGCCTCTGGCGCTTTTCTGGACAAGCTCGTACAGGGTCATTGACCATAGTCTCCATTTATCCGCTTCAGGACTGCACACGACAATGAGATGATGGCATTATGCGATGCGGAACCCACATTTCTCATGCTAAACTGTTTTCGAGCGAGTCGAGGTAGCCTGCCACATCAAGAATTGTGGATCGTTCCTGAGAAACGTCGTCGTCGTGCGGGTTCCCCTTGGAAGGTGCCAATACTCAGAGAGATACCCAATAGTTTGGGCTGTCGGATCTCTCCGAATACTTCGACGCATTCACATTCAGAAATAACATCGAGAAGCTCTTTCTTTCTTTTTTTTTTTTTCCGAGGCGTGCAAAGTCGAATTCTTGCGCGGCGTTGACTCTTGATTGATCGTTTGGATGAGTCAAATGCGTCGCCTTTGGTTTAAGTCTAATGAGCAAGGTTTCAGTCGAGAACAGTCTTTTTGAGAAGATCTTGAGGCTCGAGCCAATGTGCAGATCGAAGAGCTCTATTCCCTCGGTGCTCCACATGAGGTTTATGGTTGCAACGCCTCAACTCGTCGACTTGGTGGACTTGAAGGGAAGCGATTTCCCGAGCAAGTGCCAGCTCGATTTCCAGACCAGTACTCTGAAATCGATGGTACATAGTACCCTTCTCATAGAACGACTATTAGGTCCAGTTTGGGGAGCCCAATTCTCATGAGTCCCATGCTCCTAGTAGGTCTCACCACAGAAATAGATTAACCACCCTGCGTTGCATAACTACGGTATTTTTTTCATTGGCTCCCCAAAGTTACCCTGCCACTGGCCTGCACTGGCTTCTTGCACGTATGTAAGTATGGTGCAAAGTATGTATATAGCATCAAAGTCACGCGCAGGTCGCACAGAAACAATTCTCTCTACCCTTGCCATCAGCAACCGGTCTGCTCTAAGATGACCTGTTCGATCACGGTGGAGGGTATGTTTTCCGCACGTTTGAATCGGTCGGTTTCGGTGGGAACCAGGAAGATGCTTGGGCCACTGTGGGGAGTTGCAAGGACAAAATAGACTATGCAGTGGATATCTGCCTTGGGTTACACTCTTTACTAGTCGACCACACGCATCATGATCAGACGTTGCAGGTAGATCTAGTGAAGCTGACGTAAAAGTACAGTCGAGTTTGATTACCATTAACAGTTGGAGGGCTCATCGGGTAACTCCTGAACTTGACACACACGCTCAACAATGACCTCGCTGAACTATGTCGACCCCCCGAACAGTAATCTGGTGGGATCCTGTCATTGGAGTTGCCGCTCATGTGCTGACTCGCGTCTAGATTTGTTGTATTTGCCAGTAAGTGCGACATGTAATGACCGTCGGAGTCACTCCATCTCAGATTCCCACCTCGACGTACACCAGCGCTCCGTTCACAAACCCAACAACCACCAGGTCATGTATGCATACCTTTTGTCGCGACTGCGTCGTGGAAGCAGTCAAACATTCGCCACATTGTCCGATTGATCGCTCTGCCCTTTCAATGGAAGATTTGACAGCGGCGAATCCCATCGTGAAGCATGTCCGTCTGACGTTCTTCTTTCCCTGGCCTTTCCCTCTTCTGACTTGTGCGCGTGTCTAGCTCGTGGACGAACTTATTGTAGAGTGTCCTCTGCGGAACGCCGGTTGTCCGCACACATGCCAACGGCAGTTGTTAGAATCCCACACGAAGGATACATGTCCGTATGTCATGGTGCCATGTTCTGAAGAGGGCTGCGACCAGACGATCTTGAGAAAGGATCGCGGGAAGCATGTAGACCTATGTGTCCATCGTTCCACCGAATGCGACGGATGCGGAAACTCTGTCAAGTATTCTGATCTAACCGTGGGTCGCGTTCCCTTTCTCTCCAAGTCAGTCCCTTGAGGTTTTTTTTTTTTTTTGCAAGCCAGGATCATCATTCGGAATGTTCCTCAAAGATCGCAACGTGCTCCTTTTGCGCGTCTGAAATTCCGCGATCCAAGTTGCGAGATCATGTTGCTACGTGTTCGGAAGTCGTCGTTCCTTGCACACATGCTGATAATGGCTGTTCCTGGACCGGTCCGCGTCACGAGCTATCAGAGCTTCACATCCTCTCGTGTTCGTACGAATCGATAAAGGGCTTCTTCGTCGTACACGGCGCCCGTCTCTCGACACTCTCCGCGGAGAACATTGCCCTCAAGCAAAGGGTTCAAGCACTGGAGGGGGTCATGCATGTCATGCAACGCGAAGTCCAGTCATTCAAATCGATTCTAGGCCCTTGGTATCGGTCCGGTGTGCAGAGAACAAGCCGTGGAGACGTTCGTCACGTTCCCGATGATAGCAATCTCCATGGTTTCGCCGGACCTTTGCTTTCCAGGACTGTTGCCCAGCGTGCCCAGGGACCCACAGCTCCTGATCCATTCGATACCATCGATGCCGAGCAGGATGCTTTCGCTTCCTTTTTTCCCCCTGCTGATGTCGTTTACGATAACCACAGTCATACGCACGCTCGTACGTCAGGTGGCTTACTCGATCTTCAATCACACCCTGGGCAGCGCTCGTTGCCACTCACGCCTGTTGCACCCCTGAACCTGAGCACATCCATCGAGGGTTCCCTCGTTGGGCTGCGGGACTCTGTGGCCGCGGTGGCCGCATCCGTTGATTCCCTAGCACGACGTAATGACATTGCGCTCACCAACGAGAACATGCGTATCAATGAAGAACTCGGATCGCTAAAATATGCAGTCCACGGCATTCGTCTTCAGGTATGTATGTCTCTGCTCCACCGGGAATTTTTAGAACTAGATTCTTCATCGTCTGATACGCCGAGGGGTTCTTTGTCTGTTTTTGTTTCCCATTCCACGGTTGGATCTGTTTATGCTCACTTATCTTGATCTTATCCCCGCAACAGCTACATCGTCTTATGATGGACAGGAACGCGCTAGTCACAGGACGCCCGGGTGAACCGGGTTCAGCAACGATTGTGCCTGTACCTATACCTGCCCCTGCACCACCCGCTCAGCCGGTTTTCCTCCCCCCAATCATGACCCCGCCCTTTCCTCCACCGCATGGGACGAAGCTCTAGTTTACGGGATAAGCGGTCCGATGTGTGTCAGCGAGGACGCCCTGTCATATCGTCACGTACATAATAATGAAGATGGCAAACGCCACGTACAAAGTGACCATTCGGATCGCGGGAAGTAGTTCCCGTCCGGTGACCACCGAGTTGCCATTCGTTTTATCCAGTCCATGGGGATGGGTCTCCTTTTCCAAACACAGATGGGCCTAGACGTTTTCAAGTTGCCCCTTGCCCTCGATGGTAGACTTGACTGCCGCAGAGGGCGCCTTTTTTTTCGCCAATTCGTTGTTTTTTTTTTTTTCTTCTTCTTCTCATGTCACTCGTCGTTTGGTCGGATAAGCACCTCTCCTCCCCTTTGTGTACGTATGTGTAGATCTGTAGGGGATCTCAATTCAAATGTTTGTTTTATCCGGTTGACGTGGACCCTGTAGTTTACCCATGGGGGACTCTGGACATCTTTCCTCCTAACCTCCCCCCCCTTTTTTTTTTCAGTGCTACGCCGAGCCTCGAGGCGTCACACCCGCCAGACTATAGCAAGAACAATGAACCAAAAACGAACAACACAGAAAGATGAGTCGAGTCTGATCAACTACCATCAAACGTCGTTTTGTTTCATTTTCTTTTCTTTTCTCTCTTCTTTTTTTTTTTTTTTTTTCCCTGATCGGCGGTATACGTCCCCGACGGCGCGTCCGGGAGACAGACGACCCGTCGACGGCGTTCAAAGCGCAACCTGAAACAATCCACACACGCTAGCTATACTAGTAGGACCACGCAGATCTGATTATACACATTCCATATCCCAACATCCACTATCCAAAACTCCCGATCGCTCCCCGAGGGTCGACTCGACCTGAGCGGCGGAGGCGAGCTAGCTACCGACCATAACTCGGATACGAAAAAATCACTCACAGTACTAGTAGTGTGCTCGTACATAACCTACCAGGCGGCCTATCACCATTTCAAGTTGTTTCAATTGCTGGGGGGGGGGGGGCCCCCCCCCCCCGCCCCCCCGGGGGG
>JBBPQD010000466.1:0-11710 GCA_038092355.1 Caloboletus inedulis
GTATGTGGTCATCTGATGAGGGTTCGCAGTTGATGCATATCGCATCCAGAGTACATTGGATGCCGTGGTTAAGCACAACCTCACCCTGTTGTCATCTTCGCAAGGTCGCTAGCACCCGCAAGATTTGACTCTTGGCTTGAGACTTGAGCTCGAGCAACGTATGTCTACGACGCTTTTGTCCATACGTTGGTCCTTCCCATGCTGTCCTCCAGCTCTTCGAGTATTCCACTAGACAACGAGAATGTCCATTCCCTCCATATTCAATTAGTGTGACACTAATGGAACCAAGCGGGAATGATTCATGCGCATCGTTTCGCAGGTCTCATCCTAACAAAACATATGCAATATACTGAACTTGTCATGGTGCAATGACCTGGCAGTTCTCCCTACCCCTGCAAGTCGCAGCAAGATTTTTATCGCAAAATGAACGGTAGAAGGAAGTGATTGTTCCAGGAACACCATCGCTAAAATCAAGCATGTGTGAGATATGGGATTCCGGGAGACAAGCTGAACCAAGTATAACTCGGCTAACCAAATGAACTTCAGGCTTGATGCAGTCAAGCCCTTAGATACTCGCGCTTAAGGGCTCAGGGCGCGCAATCTATATCATGCTTGTTCACTGGGATGTTCCCAAGGTTTGCATACAGTGATACTTCGTTTATGGTCACCCGGAGTGACCTCAGGGTGGATGGGTAGGTGCTATAGATACATCAACAACACAATCATAGCATTCGTACACGGACGTCGGCAGCTACTCTGGTGGATCTAGTGGGTAATGGTATGCTTTCCTGAACATCCGCCAAACGATACCCAAGCCCCCTAAGACCCTATCAACAGTTTTCCGAGCAACTGGAGGGAAATCTATTCGGATTTTTGACCACTCGAATGGGAATGCGGGGATCGGGACAAGAGAGTTCTCACTGAGGCACGAGGAAGAGGATGGTGTGGGTGTCGATGTGAATGTGGTTGTGTCAATCTGAGATCGATTACTGGTGCGTAAACTCGAGGTGGAAGGTGTCGGGTCAACGGGTGCCGCTGTGGTGACTGACACGCTTGATGTGAACGAAGCGGTTGTGGTCTGACTGTTCACATTGTCAGCCTCTGTCGCTGCGCTCGGCGATGGTGGAAGGATGGTAGTCGTGATGAATATTGTCTCAGTCGAAGGGCCTGGGATCTTGCCGTAATCAGAGCTGGTAACAACATGGAAACGATCGAGAGACTGCCGCATATGCTTGAACTCGGTGTCGAGATTGATCAGGAGCACGAGAGCAAGGACGACGGGAAAGATCCAAAGGAATAAAAGGAAAAGTTTCCCCAGCGACAGCCATCCCATGCGAATACGGGAGTTATAACGTTCGACAGCTAAAGATAGCGTGGGGGTAAAAAATCGGTCCAACGAGTGATGCAAGAGTCTGTAGCCTTCTGGGGACTTTTGTTGGTGAGCAAAGTTTGATCGCAATGTCACCATTTCTAGATCGGTAATCAATGGACGGTCTGGGGGTAAAAAGACTGGATGCATACCCAAGTAAGTCTCCACCCTCACTTCCAGCCTACCGACCGGGAGTGCAAAAGTTGGAAGCAAGATATCGAAGTTCGTCTTGCCTTTGGCACTTCTCTTCGAATCCTTGGAATTCCCAATCTCGCTGACGACATAATCCACTGTGACCAGGCCGCCTTGGTCGCCGCCATGAACCTTGACCCACGTGATCCAGTGGTTTCGAGTGTTTTCGTCGTAGGATGGTACGAGGTCAATCATAGGTCTCTTGTCTCGCTCAGTAAACGCGGTACTCTCGAAGCGCACGGGGACACCGTCAATGCTCACGCTGGCAATGTCAACTTGATACTCCCCTTCAGATGATAAGGATGCCGCTTGGGCAAGGCCGAATTCAAGCCAGTCCGAGTCTGTGTCGGATGGGGCAGGCATATGGACACGGACAGCGTGAGCGTTTGGGTAACTGGCTCCATTGATAAGAAACGGGGTCACGATGACATCGACAGAAGAGATCATTAGTGGCCCGTCACGTTTCCGCCTTATCAATCCACCATGAATGGGAGCCAATACCAGAGGGCTGAGCGCAGCTTTGTTTCCGCTTAGTGGACTGTGCCGGGGCGAGAGACGCGAATCATCTGTGACCTGTTCTCCACCCCGTTGGAAAGTAGCTGTGCGGGAGGTGGGACGAAGTGCTATTCGTGCGCCGTCATTGCCGCATCGGTTTATCGCATTGCGTTGTAACACTGTTTTTCTTGTCTGAGCATCCCGTAGATCGCCAGAAATGTAGTAGACCTCAACAGTGCCACCTTCGGTTTCGTTTCTAACGATTGTCGAAACTGTTTCCGAGTCAGCAGCGAGGACGCAGAAGCGCGGCAGGACGATGGGATTGATATCCAAGTCATTACCCGAGTCATGCACGTTTGTGATGCGAGGACGATGTCGCGGGAGGATAAGGACAGTGCCTGAAATAGAGAAGGTGAAGACGTTCTTTGAGGGCGAGATAATGTCATTCATGTTGATATGGATTGTGATAGGGACTGCCGGTGATCGACACGAAGCCACGGCATCCGAGGAGGCGCGGCTGCGCCCTTCGGATATGGGGGTGAGAGAACTGACAGAAGATAGTGTAACGGAAGGTGTCAACGAAGTCGGGGAACTCTCAAACGAATAGTCGGGAAGATGGTCGTTGGGCAACGGGGCGCGCAGTAAGGAAGATGTCGAAGAAGAACCTTGTCGAGTGGTTATTGGAGGTGCATACAGCATGCTACTAGTGGACATGGCAGTGGAGAGCTCGAGCGAGGGTTGTCTGGATACAGGTGTAGAAGGTGGACCAACATCGAAACCGGTGTAACCAGTACCACCAGCGACAGTCCACTTTGCATCCTGTCCAGGTGGCCAGACAACGTCAGCACCTTTGACCTCAAGCCCGATATCCATGCCCAGCATCGTGGCTACACCAGGGAACCAGATGCCCTTGCAGGTTCCTTTGTATTCTAAGCGCATCAGGGTGCCCTCACGACCATTGGACGGATCCTGAGCCTTGCCCAAGACTGCGGTGGTCATTTCTCCTGTGGCCTCCTTCACGCCAACGCGTCGTCGACCATCGCTATTGGCAATGTCTTTGGTAGGCTGTGCCCAGCGTACGCGGAGGCGTTCGGTTGATGGGAATGACCCATGTACAAGGATGCCCCCAGAGGTCCCGTCCGTGTATGCTGACGAGTCAGACGACTCGTCGTCCGCCATGTCAGCAGATGATCCCGAGCGGGAAGCAGTGCGTGTGACGTGGGGTTCAGATGCCAACTCCCATGCACCGGGATCTTCGTCCGCGGAGGAAAGTGAGGCCATGGATGAAGAGATACTTGTTGTAGTTGGAGGGTATATGCGCAATTTGATGCTATTGGACAGGCAACGCGGAAGAGGGATAGCAATCTGACAGACCATGATATTGCAGGATATAGAAAACGAGAAATACTACCTACCAGAAAAGGTGCCCTTGGAGGACGGGAGGTGTATGGGACCCAGAGCTCTACAGCAGCCATGAAATGAATGTTGTTCCGTTCGCTGACAGAGGGTCGTCTCATCTGAGCGGCAGAAAAGGCTGAAACACGCAATGCATTGTCCCCGGCATTAAAGCGTGGAGGAAACTCGGTTGGAAGAATATAGGAGATGTTGTATCCGCTGACAATGATATGACCGGTATACTTTTCATCCAGTGGAGGTATGTTGGGGGCGACCGGGGGGGTGGTTGAAGAGGTGCGGCTTGAGTGCACTGCAGATGAGGCGGGAGTTGGTACGCCGAATACCGAGAGATACGACTTTTGAGAGAGCGCGGGTAGATGAAGAGCGCGGGCTGCATTGTTAAGGAGGGGAAAGGAGGTGGAAGAAAAGTTGTAGGGGGCAGAGTGGATGTCAAGAGGATGGACTTGAGCGGAGAGCAACTTCAAGTTCTCCTCTGAAGTGTATGTTTAGCGAAGCTTGGAGAGGAGATGAGCGAGGTTATCGCACCTGGAAGCAAAGGGATGGTTGAGCCTGGAGAAACACTATCCATCGGGATGGAGAGCTGGGTGGAGTAAGAGAAAAGAAGGGGTGTAAAATAGAACGGTCACACCTTGAGATACATCCTGATGGTGGCACCATCGCCGCCTTGTTTTGTCCTTCCCTCGAGGGCAAGGCGAGTTACGACGTTGAGTTTTGATTGTGGGGTAGTGGTGAACTGCGATGAGCCAGCGACGGAGAGGGGAGGACTCGCAGCGCGTTTGTGGCGTGATTGCGGGGGGGTATACATGAGGGAGCTGAAAGCGGGTCGCGTCAGGACGCGTCTCTGGCTGGTTCGCGCGTGAGAGACAGAAGCGGAAGCACAATGTACACACACGTGACCAGTAGAACTGACTGGGTGGGTACTCAGCCATCTGACACTGAGCACGCCATGGTACGTATAGAACTTACGATAGTCTTCGCATGTTTCTTCCCGCCTTTCTCCGTCGTCTCTCATCCTCACCCATCGCAACCCATCGCAATCTCGCCATGGCTACTTCAGACTGGATTTCCATTCCACACCATAACTCAATTCCCCCGTACTCGGTCTTCACAATGCCCATAGTCAAATCTCACTTGGACCAGAGGCAATACCGACTCATACGCCTCGAAAACGGTCTCACTGCTATCTTGGTGCACGACCCGCACACAGAACATGCTGCCGCCAGCCTCGATGTTGCCGTCGGCCACCTCTCTGACCCCGTCAGTAGTGCCTTATCGCCAACTCTCATTCTCTCGACGCATACTCATAAACCAGTCTCCTCTAGGTCGACATGCCAGGTTTGGCTCACTTCTGCGAGCACTTGTTATTCATGGTATGCAGAGCGATATTTGCCGTGACCTCTCTCTTCTAAGAACAGCTTAGGGTACACAACAGTTTCCCAAAGAGAACGAGTATTCCGAGGTATGTCGCTCTTTCTAAAACGTGACCCACAGCTATCAATGCCTCTGCTGTCCAGTATCTATCCAAGAATAGCGGCGGTTCAAACGCGTACACGTCATCATCGAACACCAACTATCACTTCCACGTGTCCCCTACTGCCCTTTCAGGTGCTGTCGAGAGATTTGCTGGCTTCTTCCATAGCCCCCTCTTTGCGCCCTCCTGTACCACTCGGGAGCTCAACGCTGTCGACTCAGAACACAAGAAAAACCACCAGGTAGACCCTTGGCGGATTTTCCAGCTTAACAAGACTCTAACTAAGCTCGGTCACCCTTGGAGCAAATTTGGCTCCGGCAACCGCGACACACTGAGTGCAGCCGGGAGGGAGGCTAAAACCAAGAGCAAATTACTTCCTAATGGAACTGTAAAGGGACACATTGACGTAACTGGGTCTCCCGCATTTTCCCCGATGTCGTCGAGGGTGCCTTCGCCAACCCCATCCTCTGGCTCGGCCGGAAGTGAGGCTGAACCGGACGGAGGCACAGTGGGTCGTGAAACCCGCCGTAGGTTGGTCGAGTGGTGGAGTGAGGAATACTGCGCAAGTCGGATGAATGTCTGTGTGATTGGTAGAGGTACGTCAAATTTGATGCCTGATCTGCTTTTCGGTGCCAATCTTGGTCGACAGAATCACTGGATGAACTCTCCGACATGGTTTCTCGGCACTTTTCACCCGTCCTAAAGCATCGCCAAGACCTACCCCCGGTCATTCATGATCATCCGTTTGGGCCCAACGAAATGGGTGTGAGTCCGTTGAACGTTACACTTGAATCTTGACAGAACTCGTTCCTTCCTAGACTCTTGTACGCGTACAGACAATTATGTCTTTCCATGCAGTCGAGTTATCTTTCCCTCTTACCTGGCCGCCGTCACTCTGGAAGTACAAACCTGGGCATTTCCTGTCCCACTTTCTCGGGCATGAAGGCCCCGGGTCTTTGCATTCCTACCTTAAAGGTAAAGGATGGATCACATCCTTGAATGCAGCTCCCCAGACTCTCGGACGTGGTTTTGCGTTGTTCAAAACAACCATACATCTGACGAGAGAAGGTTTTGGTATGCCCTCATTTGTCTCTGCAACAGGCAACCGGTGCTCATGGGGTTTCGTAGACAATTATCGTTCCGTTGTTCTTGCCACGTTCAAATATCTCGCGCTCCTTCGATCCTCCGAGATTCCTCCTTGGTACCAGTCCGAAGTGGCGACGATATCGAGAACACATTTCGAATTCGCAGAAAAGCGTGCACCGGGAGCGTATGCAATTTCTATCGCCGAAAGAATGTCATGGCCAGTCCCTAGCGAGAAAATCCTTTCCGCTCCCGTGCTGATCTCTGAGTGGGAAGACGAGGCAGGTTTGCAGGAGGTGCGAGACGCACTGAACGATATCCAGATAGATACAGGTCGTGTGGTGTTGATGGCCAAGAAAGAAGAACACGAGCGTGTTTCAGGAGAACTGCAGTGGCAGACTGAAAAATGGTATGGTACGGGTTACACTGTCGAGCGATGGGATAGCGAACTTTTGGGTCAGGTATGTAAGCTAGCTTTCTGATAATAGTGAGTTGGCTAATATGTCTTACCGCAAGGCACAAGATCCTAATGATATTCAAGAACTCCGTCTACCCAACAAGAATGAGTTCATACCAACTAACCTCGACGTCGAGAAATACGAGGTCCCCGAGGTACGTTACCTCCATGCACGATGATTTGTTGCCGACGTCACATCAAAAGCCTCAAAGGCGACCTCATCTCATCCACGAAACTGAAATATCACAAGTTTGGTACAAGAAAGATGACCAGTTCTGGCTCCCGAAGGCGAGCGTGGTTATCGAAATTCGCAGGTACCGTTTATATACCTCAAGCGATCCCAGGCAACCACCAATCATCCTATTTCAGTCCCATTGCAAATGATACCCCGCGTGCTTGCGTGTTGACACGGTGAGAAGTGGTCTGTATATCTCTGTGGTGTGGCCTCAAACCATGTGCAGCCTTTTCTCAGAGCTCGTCAACGACTCGCTTACAGAATATACGTACGATGCAGACTTAGCTGGCCTTGTGTATAACTTGGGTGCACACAGTCTCGGAGTTGCGATATCTCTTAAAGGATACAATGATAAGTTACCCCACCTTACCCGGCGTATCGTCGAGGCAGTCAGGAATCTGCAAGTACGTCAAGACCGGCTGGAAGTCTTGAAAGAGAAAGTAAATGAGATCTCCCTCCATTGCCATGCCCTCCAGGCTAACATATTGGGTTCAGCTCAAGCGTCAGTGGGAAAACCTTTTCATGTCTCAAAGTTACCAGCTCTCGGACTATTACGCGCGACATATCCTCGCGCATGGTGCATGGACAGTCGAGGAACGGCTGCAAGAACTCTCTGGTGGGTTTGTTCCATGTTAACAATGAAGTCTAGTCCATGGAAGCTTGTAAACCATTAGGTATCACTACGGAAGACGTGGAGTCCCACACCGCCCGGCTCCTCGCGAACGTCAACATTCGGATGCTTGTGCTGGGCAACTTGTATAAGGATGTATGCGTTCGCTGCATGACATCACTTCATGTCAATTAATGAACCTTATCTAGCAAACCATTGAATTGTCGAAGAATGTTGAGTATATACTTCGTTCAAAGCCGCTGTCGTCAATACCCACAGATCTTTCCCTTGTCCTCCCTGAAGGTATGACTTCTACTTTATCTTCATGGAGGTATTTGACGTCAAGATAGGGTGTAACTACGCATGGACTACCCCGGTACCCAATCCAAATGAACCAAATTCGGCGCTGTCATACTATCTTCACCTCGGTCAGTTGACGGATCCGCGGCAACGGGTAGTCGGTTCACTTCTCGTACAAATAATGTCAGAACCTGCATTCGATGCTCTCCGAACCAAAGAGCAGCTAGGATATATCGTCTCATGTACACGGTGGAATCTTCCTGGTGACTCGCAGTTCGGTCTTCGCATCCTCGTGCAGAGCGAGCGCAGATCTGGTTTCCTCGAAGAACGCGTAGAAGCATTCCTAGATACCATGGATCAAAAAATTGGGGAGATGGGTTCCGGGGAATTCCACGAGTTCAAGAGTAGTTTGCATCAGAAATGGAAAGAGCCCCCGAAGAACCTAGCGGAAGAGGCGTCACGATACTGGTCACAGATAGATTCGGGATATCTCGACTTCCTGCGAGGTGAGTGCGAGCACGCATGGCTTCTACACGCGTATAAAACTCCTATCTCTTGATTTACAGGTTGTGAGGATGCCGATTTGATCGAGAAAGTGGAGAAACAGGAAGTTTTGGATTTATTCCGGGAGCGCGCCCATCCCCGGGCGAAGAAGCGCGCCAAACTTTCAATCCATCTGCGGTCACAAAAGCCGCGCCCCCCCCGGGTCAGCGCTGAAGCCATGAAAGCCTTCGAAACCCGCCTCCAGGAAGCCAACGTTATCGTCGACATCGCAGCCGCTAGGGAAGAATTTGACGAAACGACCCCTACTGCAACAGATTTCATTAACACATGGCGGGAGGTTTTGACAGAAGATAGGGTACCCAACGCAGGTGCTCGGGGCCTGATCGAGCAGATTCCTGCATTGATAGAGCAGTATCCCGTGCCGGGTGAAGGCGCTGATGAATTGCCCGTCGGTGTGACGCGCATTGAAGAACTGAACGTCTTCCAAGCAGCATTGCAGATCTCGGACCCACCCAGACCTCTCGTTAAGTGGAATGATCTGCCAACGTCCAATCTCTAGCTGATGAAGATGGGATCAATATGCCTGTTCGCGTTACTTCGGAGATAGATGTACTAGACAGATCATGTACAAGTATGGATGTTTGGATAAACTTAGGGACGTCTTACTGAACGAGTAGGTACGATCATGTGCCCCCATAACTGTCCTGAGGCAACGCAGTGTGTGCCCGACAGCCGAGCGTTGATGTGACACGGATGTCGACTTTGTCAGGGAGGTGTTGTCCTATCAAAGGAAAGACCAGTGACAATGAGCGAGGCGTGTAACGTTAACTCCCGCATTCTACTTGCCGCCGTCGTTGATCGTAAGTCGTTTCCTCGCGCTGGCCGCCACCGAGGAAACGAGTGCCATGAGTAAGTGGGTTAATGTTTGCGCTCAGCCACTGATGCTCACTGGCCGGGCATTCGAGTCTAGTTGTCGTGACCAATTTCCATGCCCTATCGTTAACGTCTTTCCGGCTGTTGTATTGAGCATGGAAGTCTCAATTGTGGTGGCGGGAACTGGTAAAACTCAACACAGACGAATCTATGATACCTCAACGACACAGGACACATAATCTCGTGCTGGCATCTGATTGTCGCATCCACGGTTTGTTTGTGGTGCGTGAACCCCCCTCTTTCCCTGATGAGCCCATGTAGGATAGCCCCAGGTCGGCGCGATTGCCAGTGAGTATCATATGCTCGATCGTCCGTCTCGCGCCCCAAAGGCTGGAAGCTGCGAAAAATGGGCAATCGTCTCAGCTGCCGCATTTATCATCGTGTTTCTGTCGCTGCTCTTTCAGAAGACAGACTGTTGTGCGCATGACGCGTAGCGGTCTCGAGCCGATTACTTGTCGCCTGTGGACTATCCAATAAGTTTGACATGCATGCCCAAATCTCGAAAGTAGGTCTGACTTTGTTTGACTCCAGGCTTGTGCGAGAAGGCAGCGTACCTCGAGATCAGCGCATCGTATTACTGTCTGTGTTCTCAAGCAGCATCCTGATCTCTCTGATCCGTGTCGTACACTTCGTCTTCATGATCGAACCTGACACATACTTCCAGATAATCACAGCTCAAGTCCGAGTCGAAGTATGTCATATCAACCTTCCATGGAGTGTTCACTCAGTGCATGCGTTAGACTGCACTGTCAGTCGTTATTTGCGATTTGTTGGTCGCTGTCATTTGCTTCTACAGGCTCTTGCGGTAGATGGAATTATATTTTTTCTCAGGGCCCACCACGCTCACATCGTGCACCGTGTGTTTCACGACACTAGTCGATGCGAAGACCTGCGCAGCATCGCAACATGCCACTGACTTACCGGCAGGTACCCAGGTGGCCGTACATAATCTTTGCCTTCCAACTGTCCGTATTCCGCAGAAATTCCACATGAATGCGCGACTCCTGGGTCACGTATATCTATGATCAATACATTCTTTGTTCCTGTGGGGTGGTGTCGAGCATCGCAGGACAGCAGTCATATTCGTTTGGACGCAGGCAGCTGAGGGATCACATGCAAATGCGTCGAGAGTAGTGCATTAATGTCGAAACATATTTATTCCGAGTTCAATACGGAAATACTTAGCCGTCGCCAAAAGCATTGCAGCCCAGTCTAGAATGGAAGTGTAAGAGATAAATGACAATCACAATTTTATTTCCTACCGCGGAGAAGACAACTACATCCATGCCTTTCAACAAAAAAGTGAGTAATGGGAGAGAATTGTTGGTTCGAAAAGCAAACGAGTGTATGAGAATGAGACCAGGGAATGAGTGCAGTGGACAACAATGACAAAACAACGGAACATGCGATGACTACATTATGGGCTGGATGCTGGGCGCGATGGTATTATTTCTTCCTGGGGTTGGCCTTGGCCACAGCCGGTTGGGTTTGTGCAGGTGGCACGTAGTTTTTAGGGCGACGGAAAAGGAGGACATGAGGTTCTGGGGCTGTAACTTGGAATAAGAATCCTGAAAGCGAAAGAGAAGACAGGTCGGACCGTGAACTTCGTAATGTTGCCACCCTAGGCTTTGAGTGATACCAATCCCCCTCCACTCTGCTTCTGTGAGGAGGCGAAGTGTACCTTCCTTCTCATCGAAGAGCTCCTTTGGTATTAACTTCAAAAGAGGCTTTGGTAAGATGACGTGGCGGTATTCATAATGATCGTCTGAGTATCTATCGGAATAGTGTATTCTGTGGGCTGTCATCAATCTTCTGGTCTGGAATAATCGGGCGGTGGCTTACTTCTCGATGTACTCCTCAAGCTTGTTGTTAGCCGTGCGATCTGCCATCTTTCCGGACAGCCGATATATGCGGGTGAAAAATATGCTGGGCTTTGAATGGGACCTTGTTGACCGTCAGCACTTGCGTTGCGATTGACCACAAATGACGTGACTACGCGTCTGTGTGACAACTGTCACATTCGCGGAAAGGAGTTCAGGGGCGTCGCGACGCGCTTTGTTCTTAACCATCATGGATCACATTAATTGGACTTCCGGGAATTGGGCCCCAAGACAGAACAGCGGTTTTCGGCCCCATAAAGATGGATTCGATACAGAGCGGTTTTTATCTCCACCTCCAGAGTCGCCGGATGCTTTGCACATCCGCCACGAACGCCCCAATTTTTGGAACAGTACTGGTGAGTGTATGCGCCTTACCTGTCTTATTTCTTATTATATGCTGCCTTAGACCCGTCTCCGTCTCCGCCACTATTTCAGGGAGCGAGTCATGCCCACTCTCTGTTCCCTTCCGTGGGACATTATAGTGACGAATATGATCGCAGTCAAGCACATTTTTTCGGCTCCCCCAGTCGACCATTTAGCCGTACTCCATTGTATGATGAGCATGGTAGGTGCTTGTTCCATTTTTACGTACGTTCTCTGCCTCCGACCTTTCTATCCGATAGAGCGTTCCAGCTGTAATACGCGTTTAGATCGTTTGGAGATGCCAGGGTTGTATCATCCGATCAGCTTCGATCAATATCCTTCCCGGTTACCCCATCCAACCAGCTCAGACGAGCATCCCCCCGAGTACCATGTTGCCTCTAG
>JBBPQD010000467.1:0-11709 GCA_038092355.1 Caloboletus inedulis
CTGCCAAGGAACTTGGAGTGGCAGTCGCTGGTTACTCGTAGGTGTCCTTGCTGAGGTTTCAAACATTTTCTCGTGAACCTTTTTTCTGCAGTCCCCTCGGAAGAGGTTTCTTGACAGGACGGATCAAACGACCTGAAGATATTCCTGGCAAGTGACTTCGAACCTTCACTGCGTGAAGGAAACTCAGTCGAGTTATCGTGCAGAGGGTGATTTCCGCCGTCATCTTCCTCGGTTCCAAGAAGACGTAGGCTTCCGTATCAAGTATTGAGTGCTTTTGGGGCTCACCATTCGTTGTCAGTCTATGAGGCACAACTTTGCCATCGTCGATGCCTTGACCGACATTGCGAAGAGGAAGAACGTGACCGCTGCACAGCTGTGCATCGCCTGGGTCAGCTCGCTCGGTCCCCAGGTCATTCCTATTCCAGGCTCCTCGTACGTCACCACTTCCCTGTCCACATGTGATCTGCTAGCCTGACGTGAATCTGATCGCATGCTCCCAGACATCCCAAGCGCACACTCGAGAATTGTGCAGGCGGGGATATCGTGTTCACAAAGGCAGAACTAGAGGAGATTAATCAGATCATCAAAACGGCTGACGTGAAGGGTCTGAGATATCCTGCTCATGTTGGCGGTTTGTGGGCGTAAGGAAGATGTTCGAGAAAGATGCGTTGGCTTGTGATGTTTGTGTAGTATCACCATCAGTTTCGAAAGCCAAGTATACGAGTCAATTGAGACGTTCACCAAGAGACTCGCAGTCTGTTACGTTGTGTTCCATATGCGGATACAACGGACCATGTAGGGAGGGTTCCAATTGTAAACACGGGTGCGTAGCGCAGTGGTAGCGCGTATGCTTTGCAGCCGCTCAGCAATTGAGCGAATTTGTATAAGGTCCAGGGTTCAATCCCCTGCGCATCCAAACCTTTTTGAAGTGCTCGTCGCAAGACCAGCATCCTTCCAAGTGAACACCCACAAACCATTATGCGATGAATAATGGCTCAGACATGCATTGTTTGAGAGGGAATACAGCATGTACAAGGTGTCGGAGACTTGAAAGAAGCAGAACTTATTCCATTCTTAAGCAGATGTGTCGAATTCTCCCAAAGAGTTCTGTGCAACTCTCTGCGCTGTCTCGAGTTGATAAACAGCACAGTCAATCAGTCTCCTGATAACGTTCAAGCAAAATGTACAATGGTTCGTGCGCTCACCCTGCTTTCAGGAGCGAGTCGCCGGTCGCATGCAGTAGATGGGGTGTCGAGGGATAGGATCATTCTTTTCTGTTGGAAAGAGTGGCAATGGGTCTGGCCTTGCCCACCTGATGAATTTGCATGTCATTCTATGAAGTGTATAGTTCCTCGTTGAGTGTAGTGTACAGCCTAGTACACAGCACCTGCGCTGGCAGCCGTACTCCACACAGGCGTACCCGCCATAAACTCTTGCGCATTCGACGTCATCAACAATCCCACTATCCACAAACCGAATCTAATCAGTACGTTGACCAAAAAAGAGGGAGCACAGCACCAAGCTGGCGACACGAATGAAACTCACCAATCAAACCAAACAAGCCCAACACGCTTCCAAACACCTCTACGACGAGTACTTTGACAAACAGCGTGGGGTCGGCGGCGTCTGCGAGGGCAGCTGTGCTACCCGCGATGCCGACACAAAGACCACAAAAGAGGTTACACACCCCGACCGTCAAACCACCGAAGAAGAGGGCAAAGCCTAGAGGTGGGAGCAATATCAGTATGGAGATCATCAGAGCTGGGAGAAGGGGCGGGCATAACATAAAGGCGTACCGGTGTAGTAATTATCGCGCGTGTAGAGAGCTGCTTCGGGTACGGCCTGTAGCTTTGCGGAATAGACGATGCCGAGAATCTAGATATCACATCACTACCACAGGACCACGACGAAACGTGTCGGTCGACATACCACCCCGTAGATGGCCACAACTTCACAGAAGATGATGCTAGGCGGATACAGAAACGGAAACGGACGCAAAATGCAAGATGAGAAAATGACAAAAGCAGTACACATGGAACCGACATACCTGATCAAATTCTTGGTGCTAATTCGTGGCGTTCGGACACCTCCACCTATAATGGAGGATCCGGTCAAGAAAATGCCCCTGCAGAACGGTGCTGGATTAGCAAACACACCGGCGCAAAAGAAAAGTTTTCGCCATAAAGTGACGTACCATCCAGCTCCGAGCACACTTAAGCCGATACAAAGACCAATTCCAAGGGACCCCCAGACGAAAGGACTCGTTTCTTCGAGAAAGCGACCGACATTGAACGCTTCGCCTGAGCCTGTGACATCGATCGGTTAGTGATTGTATTGCGGTTCGAGCTGGGTAGGAACGGACCTGTGAATAAGAGGTAGAGAGCAATGATTGCGACGAGGAAAGAAGGAAAACCGATGGCATAGTACGTTGTGTAGTACCCCATTGCGCTGATGTGGTCGAGTAACTGCCCAGCAAAGTCACTTTCGGCCCACGAACTTTGTTTGTACTCAACGTGTGGCTGTGACAAATAGCCCCTGTCCAGAAGCTTTGCCACAAAGTACATACAATCTACGAGGAAAATTCGTCTGGTAGCTATCCCGACATCCAGCCCATCCTCGTCGCACGATCTCCGATATCTCTGGAACCAAATATCAGTTAGATCCCAGGAACATGAGCAAATCGTACCCACTGCCTGCTAGTTTGGACACGCAAGAACAACCAGTCAACTGCCTCGCGCACACCTTGTCTATACAACCCATACGCTCAGCTAACAACAGAGAATAAAGGGGCAACGCGAACGTACCCTTCTAATGCCGACACGCCCAATACCTCTAGGCTCGCAATCCGCCTCTTCTTTCTTTCTTCTTCCTCGCCCTCATCCTCTGCGTACCGCCTCCGTGCGCTGTCCCGTCGATGGTGGTCCCAAACTTCGTAGTCCTGTCGAATTTCGGTCGCGGACAAGCTCGCGGGTGTATCTTGTTTGTTCGCGAGAAGGAGGAGCGGGACGTTGAGCGTTCGAGGCGAAGAGAGGACGGTGTCTGTTGCGCGTATCGTGTGTATGAGGCAGGATATATAAAATGTGCCATGGGTAGATGGGACGGCGGTCAACGAATGGTCACTGCGTTGTAATGAACTATTTGACGTACCAAACACTTCCCACCCTTCTCCGAGCCTCTCCCTGTCCTGCGCATCGATCACGTACACGACGGCGTGACAGTCCTCGTAGTATCGGTGCCATATCGACCTCATCCCCCTTTGGCCCCCAATGTCGAAAAAGTTGAGAATCGTGGAAGGGAGCGAGACCTTGCCCACTGATAAGATGAACATAAACTTGATGTGCCATGAGGAGTACTTGGAAGGACATACTATTCTGCCCTACCGTTGGCCCTATCTTCGAAGGCTCGAGGCCAGGGGTGTCGTTATAAAGCGTCTTGATCTTCTCCAGCAATGTCTGCGCACGGAACCCTAATTCTCAGTCACTGCAAGTGCACGCGCGCGACATTCGGGGCAATGGATTGTGCTTACCGTTTTACCAGCACCATCGAGACCAATGATGATGATCGAGAATTCTTCTTTCCTGTAGCATTCTATGATATGTTCGAGGTTGCAAACGAAATGCTCACCGAGTAAGATATTCGTGTAGGCCCTTGAGGAAGTGGTACATAGTCGACAACTTGGCGGCCTCATTTAGCACCTTATAAGCGGCAACGACTACCGACTCACCGTGGGCACCGCTGCTGGCTCTGTAGTTTGTGGGCTGACTAGTCAAATGGAGCTCACCGGACGGTGTCAATGGAGGTTCTCTGACGAGTCGTATTATACTCTCAGAATGGGGAGTGCCAAGGCACACGTATTATGAGCGCTACGCCCCCACTATATATGTTCAAGATTCCAACAGTCCTTTACGCCCTCCCCTCATCGCTTATCGCCATGCCAGTACGCCCCGAATACGCACCCCGCCGTTACGCCGATATCTGCCACCAAAACTTTATGCGATGGGGCGTCTGGGACCCCGCTCGTGCTCCAAAGGTGCGCCAATAATACAGAGCGCGCGTATATCACCCACCGATCATGGCGCGATCTTTGATAGATTGGCTCGTATGGCTCCATTAACATCGATACAGGTGCAATGGATATCGATGGAAACGTCTACGATCCCGAGTTCCAGACGTACGTCGATGAGTGCGATGGGATAAAGCTTGCCGATCATCCACCGGTGTACAACGAAGAGACGATCAAGCCTGTCATGTCTTCCATGTGGGTCCGAAAAAAGGACTTTGAGGCCCCTCAGGATGCGTGAGTATCCCTGATATTCCTTTCGTATTCGTTTCTCGGTACAGGGTGGAGTGAATATGGTTTAGCTGATGCTGACCACCTTATGATTTCCTAGTCCTCCAGGTGTCGATTCGGCATCGACGAAAGGCCAATGGTGGTTCCAGAAGGGCAAATCGTGTGCGGTACTGCTGATGCATAACCCGCGCGAACAAGTCCTCCCGGGTCCGGTGTTTGAGGAGCTCTTTAAGATCCCCAAACTCAAACATAAACACCTCGTCACCAAAGTCATTCATTGCTCGGCGTATGCACGCTACCTCTCTGGTACAGGCACGTACCCCACGTCACGGCCATTCTGCGTCATTCACACTTCTGGATATGCATTTGATACCATGCAGATAGCGAGCATATCACGCTCTCACTCACGGGTTCTGAAAAAGCAAAATCAGGAGCGTCGGACGAGACACGCCCTGAGCTCGAATGGTGGACCCAGGGTTGCGAGGCGGGTTATCTCCATACGGGAGCAAGCCAGAAAGGCGAACTTTGTTATGCCCCTGTCTTTACCCTCAGGCAAAAGTATCCCCTCATCCGAAGTTTGTTGCGGGATTCCCCGACCCCAGACCCGGAACCAGAAGATTTGTGAGTGAACGATGTGGATTCGTGATGAGACCGTTTTCCTGAGTGCGTTTCTCAGTTGGTGCATGACGTTTCCGCCGTGGCGGCCTCTGGATGATGATGGTATCCAGGTGCCTGGTGACTCTGTACGTGTTGTTGCGTTAGTTCACAGGACCCTTGCGCGTTATTAATCCCCCTGTACAGGATTCAGAGCCAGATGCTACCACAGACAGCCAGATACGTGCGACGGCTGATGTCGCTGCGTGACCATGTGCATCGCTGAATGAACCGTCGACCGTTTTGAACAATAGTCGCAGCATTGGATGATCCGTCTTGTACTTTACTGTCTCTGTCGTTGGAACGTATATATAGAACCTCTGATATGGAACTTGGTATCGGCCAAGATCTACGTCCATGCTATTCTCGGTGTCGTCAATATGCAAGGGGTCATCAAAGCCCAGGGTTCCGATTTGACAGTGTGGATTGGCTGTGATGATACCGGACACGATTAGATTATCTGAATGCTACAAACGAAGCAGATATACATCGGTGACGGTCATGTAGAGAAGGAGAGAAAATGTGAGTTGCGGGAGTTGAATAAATATGGTCTGGATCAATGGATAATAAGAAAGTCTCGGAACTATGCAAAAACCGAGTCCCTGCCAGTGGGTGAATTACCGAGAGGGGTATGTCTATTCGATCACCCATTTCCTGACGGCCTCTTTCACGAGTCTAGTCATTTCCTCTTTGGCCTGCTTCTTTGCGCTGTCTGTAATACCGACGAGTTTGTCGAGCGCACGTGGTGACGTAGTGAGGGGGTCGAATTCAAGGAGATGACCGTCTTTCGTGGGTATAGAGACGAGGGCGGACGCAGAACCCGAAGGTGTTGACGTCAATGGAACCGGGGTATTATTTACGGGTGGTGGCGCAGTGTCAGATGATGAGAGGAGTTGCGTTCGTGAATTAGAGCGTGAGTGCGTGGCAGAGTGAGGGGCGGTGTTCTGTGTTTGAGAGTTGGTGCGTGGTTGCGTTTGAGAGGATGTCCCGTTTATTTGGGGTTGGGATTGAGCAGACGAGAATGAGGCGAGGCTGACGGAGGGATCGTGCCGGATGACGATGCTGTTGACGCGTCGTATCGTCCTCGATGCTTGGTTGTCTGTTTGTTTCTCCTTGCCTTTTCCGGGGAGATCGTATTCTTCTTCAATGTCTTCCCCGGTGAACCAACCTAACCCAAGGGTATATGGATTGGCAAGTGGGGATCCGTTCACGCTAAGCATACTTTCGTCGCGTCGGGGTGCACGTGATGTTGGGTATATTGGTGCTTTGGGAGGTAACATGGTTGGATTGAAGGTTGCGCTGGAGGGTGGACGAGTGCGTTGATTGGTGGCCGCGTTTGGTTGTTTAGCCGGTGATTTGGTCCGAACAGGGACAAAAGCGGGTAGCTTGTTGGTCTTGTGGGGGCCTGGGGATGGCTTTGGGACAGGCGGACGCGTCGTCGTTCGAGAAGCGCCTGGCGTGCGGTTGAGTGCAAATGTACGCGACGTGCTAGAGGATCCGCCGACGGTCTTTTTCGGCGTGGCGGTCATCATGCGTGCTGAATGGTATGGCTCGGTCAAGCCGGTCGGGTATAGGGCGTGGATGATAGCTGAAGCGCTCACCGTTCTTTGTAACTCTCGGTTGGTCTCCTTCTTGCCCTTGCTGCCCCTGCCCTGATCCAGATGCCTCAACCTCCTCCTGTGCAGCCGCCCACTTTCGCTTCCGCGTATCTCTATCGATCTCAAACTCGGTTCCGCCCATGCGTTCGCTCTGTAAACCTCGCAAACAAGCCTGGATATCCCCATTGTATTTATCCGCAAACTCGCCCATGGTTACTCCCCGAACGAGCCTCGGGATGCGTGAAATGAGACCTTCCTGGTGGAGCCGAAAGTTTTCGAGAGCGACGGCGAGCCATTCTTCGAGTTGACGAACGCGATGTTCGACTGCGTGGCGTCGCGACAAGAAGCGATGTCGATGGCAATGGTTTGTTGAATACGTGTACAAGGACGAGGAGACGTCAATGGAAGCGGAGCTCGTTGAGGATAACACACACGGTGTGTAGGAAATGAAGAGTGTGCATACCTTCGATGTCGAGGTTCCTGATGAGCTGCTGTTTCTCTTCGGGCGTGTATTTACGTGTCGAGTGGGGTCCTTTCATGTTGTTTCGGTGCCGTCGCAGTGCAGCGATCAGATTGTACAGTGCCAATCAATGTCCTCGACGAGCATCAACCTGTCTTACTCGACAGTGAACGCCGCGTAGGTTTTCCAATAAAGTCGCGATCACGTGACCATCTTACTTCCGAAAATGACGTTTGACATTTTGACCTCGACTTCAACTCGCTCCTCGTCGTCGTCGACAGTGACGAGCAGACTTCAACTGACGGTGAGCTGATCGGAGAATCCATGCAGCAGACACTGCGCCAAAATGCCACCATTCCAAGACTCGCATGGATCATCGCCGGGCGGCGTGTCGTGCAGCCATTCTATACTCGGACGTTTCGCGTCTCGGTGCCTTCTAGAGCACAGCTCATTCCCAGCGTTCCCCACACACCCACACCCTCTCCGCCTGAAAACCACAGCGATGGTGGTAAACTCCCCTCTGCACCTCGAGGGTCTGAATCACGCTCTCCGAGACCACCCAAGAAGAGGAGCAAGGCAGCCTCATCGCCACCTTCTCCCAAGCCAAAGCCCAAGGCAACGAATCCTTCCCCCGTGACACGGAAGAAATCCAAATCCACGCAGATTATCACCAGAAGCTCTAAACGCCAGAAAAGTGTGCGCAAAACCAAGGGGGTATCCGATGCGGGTGAGCAGAAAGTATCGCAGGAACGGGCTATCGATGGGAATGGTTTCACCCCAGATAGCTGGAGTGCTGACTGGGGAAAGGATGGTGGGTCCGCTTACCGGACATTCGAATCTGACTTACTCCATTGCGTAGAGTTAGCGCCGCCGCCTCCAACGAAGCGTCGCGCTGCATCCAAGCTTCGGCCCAAGAAGGAGATTGTGCCGGCAGCGTCTAATACATCGCCATCTGGTCGTGCACTTCCTCCACATCGTATTCCATATGTGCGCCGCACGGAAGGCTACATCTCTGGTGGGGCCGAGCAGTGCAAGAATGTCCTCCGAGGTGCGTCGCGAGATCTCTTGACGATCAAAGTGACGCCAGCCGAATTCATGTTCCGTAGACGTTGAATCTCCTTCCGAGCATAAGCCTATCGCTCAGCTTGCGCATGGTCTCGACCGAGTATTATTCAAGTCAGTGAGGTTCTGATTTCTCAGTTCCTTTCGCTCAACTACATCACATCGGTATCGTTTTAACCCACGTGGTCTCGCACCAGCCCAGGCGTATATTGGCTTCGAGATCCTCGCTCACGCATTTACAACTTTACACCATGGCTAGAGTCCATACCCGCAGTCACTGATTTCGCTTTCGAGCGGGTGACAGGGTTCGTTAAGAGCTCAATGGATAATGTATGTGACATTCGTTAGGTCCGCTCCCTGGTTATTTACGCCCTTTACTTTGTTGTCTTATATAAACTCGTGTACCTCATCCAGGACCTTTGGAAGATTGCAAAACAGCACAAACGACCATTTGCAGGATCGACGTCTTCGCTGACAGGTCTCTTGAGTCATTGTTATTTTTTAATTTCTGGTGACAAGGAAGTGGACACGAGTTCGCTGAGTCGTGCGTTTCTCCATCAGGTGAGTGTGTTCGGGTGTCATTGGCGCAAAGGAGATTTGCGATCTTCATAATTATTATTTATCCACGAAATGTCTCCTCCGTTCCTCTTAGGGACTGTCTGACAATTAAAACTGACGAGCCTCTATCAGCCAACCAATTTTACCCCAGGCCAACGCATGCCTACATCTGTGGTGCTCAACTATAAAGAAGGGGTGTGGTTAATCGACTCTGATAAGACGGAAGAGTTGGCTGACAAGAACGTGCTGACGTGGATGGTAAGCACTGTCTCTCTAGGTTTATTCCTCGACTCCGGATTGCTGTATAAGTTGTATATTGATCAGAGCGATTTAGGGAACGATGCTGGAGAAATTTTTGACTGTCTCTGAGAGAGAGTTCAAGAAGCTTTTGCGTTCTACCCCTGTTGCCGAGGAAGACTCGGATACAAGGCGAGAAGCGTATCGGTATGCTATGGTGAGCGATTCCTTGGTAACCTGTAATTAATTATTTTTGCTTATTTATGTCGTGCCCATAATCAACGTAGTCCGACCGGCTCATCATGCGTTCCCAGCTTGACTGTGTTGACCCCCGACTACCCGGAACTGGTGTCTTTGACATCAAGACGCGTGCTGCTGTGCCTATACGGCTGGATATTCTCAATTACGAGGTAAAAATATAAATGCGTTCCTTGCAATCGCGAGGATCTCTCGGACTGACGGTTGTCTGTTGGTAGGAAAACTCGGGGTATTTGATTAAGACTCTGACAGGTCCTCTTGAGAGTTTCGAAAAGGAATATTACGACCTCGTTCGGAGTGCTTTCCTGAAATACAGGTAAATTAATCTTCTGTCTTGAACGAAAAAAGTTCAAATCCTCTTCCCAACCAGCTTCCAAGCACGCATTGGCAACATGGACGGCGTTCTGGTTGCTTACCACAATACAGCGCGGATTTTCGGTTTTCAATATGTATCTCTCGAGGAGATGGAGGATAGATTATACGGCTCAGGGAACGGCACGATGGTGTTTAATAAGTGTGTGTCGTTGCTCGAGAGAGTATTGAGTGATATCGTGTCAATCTATGGGGAACGGGTAAGTTTGGCTTATTTGTACATCTGTTGTTCCCCTCTTATGGGTCATCGCCACCCGGCAGGACAATGCGTGCTTACGTCCATCTATAGAGCGTCAAATGCACTTTTGAAACACGCGAGTTGAGCCAAGAACTCAATGTCTGGATTCAACCTGTCGAATGGGATGAACAGGTAGAAGGGAAACCGTGTCCGATCACGGAGCTCGACGTTCGAGTGGCGAATTACTTGGATGGCGAGGAGGTGAAGGGTGCGAGGGCGGTTGCAGATGGTCGTGGATGTGGGTGGAAGTCCAGCTGCACTATATGGACTGGTTCTTGGGACCTCACTCACCTCGTTCCGTATGTTAGGGGTGGTCCAGTGGACGCTGACTGAATCTGCCCTCGACGAGACAGAGATTCGTCTGCGACTCGAGGGCTCACGAGATCGTCAGTTTAGGGCGCTCAGTTTCCCTGCTGGTATTAAGACGATCGAGGAGATGGAAAAGGTATGGGCAAAAATTGATTTTGGGGGCAAGCAAAGTGCGCAAGAGATGATCGTCAGGATGAAGGGGCTTGAACCGCATCACGAGTGAGTTCCCGTGCATCTGCCTCTCGGACCCCTGTTTTTCGGATATCCTGCTGATTTGAGACACGTTAACAGGGATGCTGCTTCATGTGAGCGATCCGTGGGCGAGGAGAACGGGTCGGAGTTTCAGCGGAAGGTATCGAGTCAGGATCTTGGCGACGCTGGACGTGTATCATTACCAGACGCAGCAGCGCTGGAGACGCACGACCTTGCCCCGTCCGGTTCCCCGTCTCCGTCTCCCCGTGCATCGTCTTTTCGATCCCCCCTTCCAAGTTTCCGCGAACCTGACAAGAACATCAAACAACTCCGTCAGCTTGCGCTTCAGGGCCGAGAAGAGACGCTACGAGAGGAAGCAGAAGGTCGGGAAAAGGTCGTGTGGGGCTTGGTGGATGGTTGGCAGGATGCGGATGCACAGCTGCGGCGGGAGGAAGGGGATTGCCCTGCGCTTGGTGATGGCACGTTGCCAGGTGCGGACGATCGGCTGGAATCTTCTGAAGTGGGTGGGGTGGTGGTAGGTGTGCGCGTGGGCGATGGGAATGGGGGGGAGCTCGTTGTGGAGGATGGTGTCGTGGCGGGTGTGTCTGCGCTTGGGGTGACGCATGGACGGAAGGGCTCCTGATGATGGTCATTGGTGATAATGCGACTGATCGCGACGTGACGGCTGGTCTAGTGTAGATATCTGTTTACTTCTCTCGCCGACTCAAGCTTACTCCCGATTTCAACGACACTGCACGCGCCAACCCACTGCAATGATTCCACCTGATCATGATGTGCTTGCCTCACTGATTATCCGTGCATAGCATGCATGTGCCCAGCTGACGACGGTCATGTACAGTGGTCAGTCGGATGACGCGGGTTGCAGCGGGCCCTATCATTGGTGACGTGGAAGTCATAAGCTGAGTGGTGGTCAGCACTATAATATCACACAGCCACGAGGAGGTAACGGCCTTTTGCTCGTTGTTTCATCTGCGATAAGACAGGCCCATCTGCCAATCCGGGCATTAAGGGCCGCATGGCACCGCTGGCCACTTTGCAGACGTAATGATCTTTTGATCGAGGTCCAGTTCTAATACGCCAATAACGGCCCCGTGTCGCTGGTGAGAACGCTCGCTGCATGTGGTCTCCTAACTTTCCTGACCCTCCATTCACTGCTTGACAGGCGTGTGGTCAGGGCAGGGCAGGACATGGGGTCACTGACTCACATCGATGATCGTGGCAGAGTCGTGGGAAGCTTCCGAGTAAAGGGTAACGAATCGCGGCGGCCAAAGAGCAACTTGCAAAGTCGCTAAAAAAAATAGGAATACAAGACGAAACTTGGCAACCTATCCGCACGGTGGAACAAGTTCCAGCACTTTGCGGGTATTCTGGATACTACGGTTCGACTGGACGTGAAATCCACAGTCGTTCGGGGATAGAGAGGGGCATGAGAAACTGTAAGCTTGGTCCTAACCCATAC
>JBBPQD010000468.1:0-11699 GCA_038092355.1 Caloboletus inedulis
TTGCAACCGAGCCTTTCGAACGCCTAGCGATGTCAGATCGCTTTTTAGTTGATACGCCGAGACGGGACCGCTCCGTGACGCGCAGACACCATGCGGAGATGGCTAAAGACATTAGCGGCAGATGTTCATAGATTCTGCTGGCAGAAGCAGGACAAGCGAGGACGTAGCGACCGGTTGGCTCAATGGTTCTTGCGCATCGGCGGAGAAGCTCGGCTCAGTTCTGAATTCGCAAAGTCCGCTTCAGGTATGGTGCGAGGGCTACGATTCACCATGGCAGCGCTGGGAAGCTTCTCAACGATTGCGCAGCCAATTGAGGTGCACTGGCAGTCATGATCATGTGGCTACCGGTCATGATTCAGCGCTTCTACGACTGTCCAGCACCCCTACTTTTTTGGTATCAAGTAGCTTATGATAGTAGATAGTGCTGGAACGGCCCGGCCAAGTTCTTGTTTCATTCCCATGTGTATTCTAGATGATGCGGTGTTAGTGGGTCGCCGCATCATTTCCGATCTCTTCGTATTCGACGGTACCAAGTACATCAACCACTGGTTTCGAGGCGAATTGAACATTCATATGACATATCGGCATCTACATGTCTTCTAGGCGTCCTCCCGTCCCAACATCATTCGATTCGTCGTCACTGTCACTAGTCCTACAGATCCCGAACCCCGTCGCTTCTTCTACTTGCTCAAGCTCCCATCCGATCGCACATTTCGGCACCAGCAACGTCGCCAGCTTGCCACCCAGTCCTCGAAGCACGTCGTCACTAGAAACGCCGTCGAGATTGGAGATGTGGCGTGAGCCGGGTCAACCTTACCTTGCACAACTCTGGATCCACATGCAAAAATCGTCCAGCCAGATTCTGCTGTAAACATAGTAGACCTCGTGGTGATCCAGGATTCGTTTCATCTCTAGCAAGGATCTTGTTATCATCCTTTTACCTTGTGTCATGTAAGAAGCGGTGTCTCTTCGGCACGCCTCTGACAGCTGAAACGAGCGATATAAAGGAAAGGAAAGGCTACGCCTGTACGAGGTTGCCACGGTCGATATCAGCTCTTCGTCGGTGAATTGTAACTCGATGGCCCCTGTAAAATCTGACGTCGCGGATGTATAAGGAGGTGGGTCGAGCGCAGAGAATGCTGGCACTAATGAACAAATTGTCCACGCGCTCTCTGGTGTCGGCTCGTGCATGGTAGTTCGTTTATCGTAGGCATAAGCAAAGAGGAGGGTAATTAATGTCAGGTAGAGGTTTCGTTCTTGCATCCCATCTATTATATCTGGAAATAGGTGGTATTCACCCAATCATCGGTTCATAAAAGTACGACTTACACTCCTTGCGCGGAAGACGAAGCATTTCCATTTTCTCGTCGTCCGTGTATACGACTTCCGTGCTATTCGCAGGGTCTTCCCAAGCGACAAGCTCTTGAATATATTCGTCGTCAGCATAATCCGCCCTATATAACTGTAGGATTTGGCTTAGCATCCAGATTCTGTGAATTAACGAACATGTAATGTTCTTCATCCCACTTTGCATTTTCATGTATAATTCGGAGGTTCCGTCTGTCATCAAGATCACAGCTTTCTGCATTGGGGCCCAACTCGTTAATTTCGTTCTCGGTGTGGGCAACGTGCATGAAATAGTCGGTGTACTTGTCCAGAAAACCATAATATCTCGCGGGTGAATGCAGCCCTGCCGTCGTTTCTGGAACCGTCTGAGGAACCTGCCAGTCATTTTCTGCAGCTAAAACAAGAGCGATTAGCTGACACTTGTATCATCCAGTGAATCCACGTCACCTCTCAGAAATTCATCTTTATCTTCCAGTGTCAACTGTGTTGCTCGGCGGGACAATTCGCCAACGCCGTCTTCTCCCAGTGGAGAGTCGAGAACCTCTATTGATGGCACAGGTGGAGGCTGTGACGACCGAGGGGCCAACAATTTGGCCAGTAAATCCAAGTCCGCAAATGTCTGACCTTGAATAGCCTTGGTCAAAGTGATGGTCAAGTACCCTGTGCTTGGATCATAAAGTGCAGTCGAACTGTCATCGTCAACCACCGCATGAGGAAAGTGCAGACGAAGAAAATAAGGGTTGATATGGACGGTCAATAATGTATCGTCGACATTTATTTCAACGTCGGACGCCTGAATACAAGACACGATTATATAGCAACACCACGATGCCATCACCGGGAACTTACCCGAACTGAAGGGCAATACATTGATACGATGACAGTGTCGTCGGTTTGGTCACACGAAAACCTTGGCGTGATCATCACCGGGCTGCGAAGAGAGTGAGCACGGAGACTCGGTCAAGTCAATGGTAGACGAGAAACTGACCTGGGTACTGCAGTGTTTCAATGTTGAGTTGCCGATAGCGCGTAAAAACTGCGGCGATCAAACTATGATGAGCGGGCAGTGGGACACCTTCATGGTGCTTGCCTGTGCTGGCGGGAAGTTGGCCCTGATATCACAATGATGCACTGTCGTACTAGGGGGCTGGGCGGAAATGTATCGAGTGCCATAATTTGTCTCCTACATAAGCAACCTCGCCTGTATCAGACTAATCTTATCCTCAACGCCTGGTAGAACTCGTTTCCTTCGTCCCTCGAAAACCACATCGATGGATCCGCAGGTGAGTTGCATCGGGCACCACGTTGGCGTCGCTGTCGACCGTATCGCTTGTTCATCTAGAAGTTGAATGCATATCCGCCGCTCGCCATGGTGGAGCAGCTCATTATTCGGGAGAAACGAGGAAACTGTATACCAATCTTCATCCAGCTTCCTGCAGATCTCATCACACCATGCATGGCATATCTCCGTATCGCGAAAGATTCTAAATACAGCTTTCTGCTCGAATCTGTGATTGCCGGAGAGAACATTGCTAGATACAGTTTCGTTGGCGCAGGTGAGTCGCATCTCTCAGAGTGTATGAACAGACGGACTCGGCCTTCTGCAGACCCAATCAAGGTTATCAAGACTGGCCCCAACGAAGAAATCACAGGGGATCCCATGGCGGCACTCCAGAAAGAGCTTTCAGCATACCAATACATCAAAGTCCCCGAAATTTCCACCTTCACTGGTGGTGCTATAGGCTATGTCTCGTATGACTGCATCCAACATTTCGAACCAAAAACTGTTCGGGGGCTGCGGGACCCCCTTGGTATCCCAGAATCCGTATTCATGATAGCGGACACACTTCTTATATTCGACCATCTTTTCCAAACACTCAAGGTCGTCTCACACGTATTCTATCCGAGGGATGCAGGGACAGCAAACTTGTCCTTTGTGTATCAAACCGCGCAGTCAAAAGTGCGACGACTTGCCAAATCTCTTCTGTCATCCTCCATCCCAGAAGTCCCTCAAGCTCCAATTCGACTCGGAAATGAGGCCGTCTCAAACGTCGGCAAAGAAGGTTACGAAGGGTTTGTAACCCGACTGAAAGAACACATCGTCGCGGGTGACATCATCCAGGCTGTCCCGTCGCAAAGACTTGCACGTCCCACGGACATTCACCCCTTCAACGCGTACCGGCACCTCCGCCGGGTGAACCCGAGTCCGTACATGTTTTATCTGGACTGTGGAGACCTGCAGCTTGTTGGTGCAAGCCCGGAGACACTGTGTAAAGTGGAGGCCAACAAGGTATACAATCATGCTATTGCGGGTACCACGAAAAGAGGCCAAACACTCGATGGTTGGTACCTTTGGTCCTCGTTGGTCACGTTTGAAAATATGGCAGTATAGAGGACAAGTTACTGGCGGAGCAACTAAATGCATCCGAGAAAGACAAGGCAGAACATATCATGCTTGTCGATCTTGCACGAAACGATGTCAATCGTGTATGCAAACCAGAGACGGTCAAGGTCGACCACCTCATGCAGGTTCAAAAATTCAGTCACGTTATTCATCTGACCTCACAAGTCTCTGGATTATTGCGGGACGGCCTGACGAGGTGAGCGAGTAATGTACGACGAGGAAATGGTAACGGAATTTGCAGAAACAACACAGATTCGATGCCTTTCGCTCTATTTTCCCTGCAGGCACTGTTTCTGGCGCACCCAAGATCAAGGCGATCGAGATTGTATCAAGTTTGGAACAGGAAAAACGTGGTGTCTATGCCGGAGCTGTGGGTCGATTTGATTTTGCAGATGATGCCATGGACACTTGCATTGCTATTCGGACGATGACATTTAAAAATGGCATTGCGTACCTCCAGGCCGGGGGTGGAATTGTGTTTGATAGTGTGGAGGAAGACGAGTACATTGAAACCATTAACAAACTGGGTGGAAATATCAGGGCGCTAGCAGCAGCGGAACGTAAGTCCGACAACGTTTTTCCTTGATTGCATGCTAAAGAGCAGTTCAGAGTATTGGTTCGATGTGCAAGCAGAACAGACGAGATTTAGATAGATATAACACGAACGATACGGAGCCACATCATGCTTCTGGACTTGACAGTTTTTCCAAGATCATCATCCGGTCTCTTTGACGCTCCGACTCCTTCTCTTCCCCTTGCCCGGCGAGAATACCTTCTCTCCCAGCGATGCTAAGCACTCCAGATATCAATTGAGCAGTGCGTGGGCTTTCATCATTGGCCGGAATGGGATACATAACAATACGAGGATCGACGTTGGAATCCACGATGCCAACGGTCGGGATGTGCTGTATAGCACATTCACGTATCGCGTTCATATTAGCCATTGGGTTGAGGAAGATGACGAGGTCGGGGGTAATGAGATACTTTTGACTTCCGGATGGGAACAGTTGCCTTCTGTTTGTGAGGATTCCAGGCAGCCATCGCTCCCCGATGTGATATCCTTGATCTTCTAGCTTGCTCGCTGCGTTACGGACAATTTCTCGGAGATCCGGACGTGTGCCGACGAAAAGTATGGTGCCCCCACGCTGGGCTATTGCTCTGACAACGCTAGCTGCTCGCCGCAAAAGCGGGACAGTGTGATCTAAGTCAATGATAGTGAGGCCAGCACGGACTGCAAAGGCATATGGCAAAAAGTTTGGGTTCATGAGTGATCTTGAATGGCCGAGATGCGCGCCGGCGGCAATGAGTGCGGATACACTGACTTGCGAAGGACCAACTGCGCGAGTATATGCATGGTATGGTTGATAGGTATTTTCTCGGGTTTGTGTCGAGCCATGCTCGCTGAACAAGTCGACTGCGGTAAGAGCTGAGCCTCAGCAATGAGCAGCAGAAGAAATGTGCGTACAGAGAAGCTTGAACCGGGCTCTGTTCTCCTGCATGAGTCGCCAGTCATCCTGAGACTGCAAGGTCATTTCACTTCCAGGAGCAGTGTACATCGACCTGATGAGTCGCGGTAGACATTTCGTCGCTGTGAACGACGGTCTCAGCAACGTTTGGCTTGCCATGGTCAGAAGGTGCGGACCAGTGGCGGTGCAATAATTTTCTACGATGGATGAGCTTACCTCAGCGCTATCGGATTTTTTTTTTTTTCGTTGGCTGGCTCTGCTCTTCCCTGCCCTCCACCACGACACTCTCCCTTTCTCCAATAATCAAAATCTAAAAAATGGAAGATGACGCTTTCGACGGCGCTGTTGGGATCGATCTCGGTACAACCTACTCGTACGTATCATGCCTTTGGTGGTGGTCCCGGTACTCACATCCTCCAGATGTGTTGGTGTCTGGCAAAATGATCGGGTCGAAATCATTGCCAACGATCGTGAGCATTCTACTCCAGCTACTCATACTAGTCATGATACTAATTCTTGGTCATAGAGGGTAACAGGACCACACCGTCATATGTCGCCTTTTCATCGGAAGAGCGTCTGATCGGCGATGCTGCCAAGAATCAGGCTGCCATGAACCCTCGCAACACCGTCTTCGATGCTAAGCGACTGATTGGCCGCCGTTACGAGTGAGTCGCACACCGCATGGAATATTAGGCGAGTTGTAATCCATCTCCCCCAGCGATCCTGACGTCAAGAAGGTAAACGAGTTCACCGTATTTCATGGTAGCGTACATATCCATTGATTTCTAGGATATGGCACACTGGCCATTCGAGGTTGTCGAAAAAGAGGGTTCCCCTTTGATCAAGGTCAACTACCTGGGAGAGGAAAAGACCTTCACGCCACAGGAGATTTCGTCAATGGTCCTAACGAAAATGAAGGAGATCTCAGAGGCCAAACTTGGCAAGACAGTCAAAAAGGCCGTTGTCACGTGAGTTGAAGATGCAATCGTGTGCGTGTATTTTCCGACCATACCTTTACAGCGTGCCAGCCTACTTCAACGATTCTCAGCGACTGGCTACCAAGGATGCTGGCGCTATCGCTGGCCTTGATGTCCTTCGCATCATCAATGAGCCTACTGCGGCGGCTATTGCTTATGGTCTCGATCGCCAATCAAAGGCTGAGAAGAATGTGTTGATTTTCGACCTTGGTGGTGGAACTTTCGATGTCTCTCTTCTCAACATCAGTGGTGGTGTTTTCGCCGTGAAGGCTACGGCTGGTGACACCCACCTGGGTGGTGAGGACTTCGACAATGCACTTCTGGAACACTTCAGAAACGAGTTCAAGCGTAAGACTAAGCACGATATATCCGAGGATCCCCGTGCTCTCCGACGCTTAAGAAGTGCTTGCGAGCGTGCGAAGCGCACTCTATCAAGTGTCACTCAAACGACTGTTGAAGTAGACTCCCTGTATCAGGTCTGTTACAACCACGCTCGCTGTATCACCTCCCTCTCACGATGATCGGAAAGGGCGAAGACTTCTCCGCAAACATAACCCGTGCTCGTTTTGAGGAAATCAACGCCGCCTCGTTCAAATCGACCCTTGAACCTGTTGAGAAAGTCCTCAAGGATTCTAAGATTCCACGTGAAAAGGTTGACGATATCGTTCTCGTCGGTGGTTCAACTCGCATTCCAAAAATTCAGTCTCTCGTCTCCGAGTATTTCGGTGGTCGTCAGTTGAACAAGTCCATCAACCCTGACGAAGCCGTTGCCTATGGTGCTGCTGTCCAGGCCGCTGTCCTCACTGGTCAGACTTCTGATAAAACTAGCGATCTGGTTTTGCTCGACGTCGCCCCTCTGTCGCTTGGTGTTGCTATGCAAGGTGACGTTTTCGGAGTTGTCGTTCCTCGGAATACCCCCATTCCCACCAACAAGTCGAGAACGTTCACCACCGTTGAGGACAACCAAACCACTGTCACATTCCCAGTGTAAGCCTTGGTACCGTGGGACCGCTGAACCCTGAACACTGATACTTCTTCATCAGTTACGAGGGTGAGCGTACCCAGTGCCGTGACAACCGCTTGCTTGGTGAATTCGAACTCACCGGCATTCCTCCTATGCCTCGCGGTCAAGCTGAACTAGTAACTACTTTTGAGGTTGATGCAAACGGTCTCCTGAAGGTGTCGGCTCAGGACCGTGCATCCGGTCGCAAAGCATCCATCAGTACGTCCACAATTAATCCATGTGTTGTGTACTTAGCCTCTTCCAGGCATCACCAACTCCGTCGGCCGCTTGTCTTCTGCTGAGATTGACCAGATGATCAAGGACGCTGAGCAATACAAGCAAGCCGACAGGGAATTCTCCTCGCGTCATGAAGCAAAATCTGACCTTGAGGCATACGTTCACCAGGTCGAGGGTACCATTACCTCGCCGGAGATTGGTATGAAACTCAAGCGTGGAGCCAAGCAGCAGGTTGAAGCCGAGCTCGCTCGTGCACTCGAGAAGCTGGAGATTGAGGAGTCCACAGCTGATGAGCTCAGAAAGGCACAACTTGGCATTAAGCGAGCTCTCCAAAAGGCAACTGCTGGTATTCGGTAAGAGGATATATGATACGCAAAATAGAGCAGCGCCGTTCGATTGTCGTCTCGTCTGTTTGTCCCATCTGTTTTTGCGTGCATAACACACCTGAATCGATATCGTTTTCATTGTATTCCTGGACCCGGGGAAGAGCTTGATTCTGTATACTACGCTTCAATTGAAGGGGGATGATAGTGGAACGGCCCTACAGAATATCGACAGCAAAGTGATCTACTGCTAGCTATGATGCTACAGCCTTGTGAATTTGCAAGGCGACCTCAAGCGTCCATAGCTCTTCATCTGCGCCATCACAGAGAGCCTTGTCAGCTTCAGCGATTGCTATTACACATTTGGCCTTTTGTCGAGCGGGTAATGTTTGATGGACAATTATTTTGTCATGCAGCTGGTTCGCTAGTGAGTAATATACAAGATGATGCAACCGCTCTACTAACCTGTACTAGTAGTTGCGAAGCAGAATAGCCTTCCCGCATCATAGATCTGACCTTTTTCCGGATGGTGTCGAAAATTTCTCGCTTGGGAGAAGTTGGGATGTCATCCATTTGCATGTCACCCTCGATGTCGATTCCAAGGGTTCGCGCAAAGTCGTACACAACTGCATTTGGGACCACTCCGGCGATTTCCTCAATATCTCGTGGGGCAATTGGTGTTGGGGGAATCGTCAATGCAGATAGTCGAGAAGCTGACTGCAGATATGTTATTGATCGGCGAAGGTCACCATTAGAAGTGTCTATAAGGGTGGTAACGACCTCAGGAGTAACATTAACATGTTCTGCAGTGGCGATGTGCATAAGTCGGGATGACGTTGATGACGAATCTAGGGGAGTAAACCGGAACTTTGAACAGCGCGAGGCCAGGGGCTCGATGATGCTAAATGACGCGGTCTCAGAGATGCCAAGAAGCGGTATTGATGTGCACTGACCGCGTGACATAGTTACAAACGAGACAAAATCGAGTTATTCGCGCGTATGTCTCCATGATACGTCGCAAGGCACCCTGAGCGTCTTGAGTCATTGAATCAGCTTCGTCAAGAATGACAATCTTGTAGGGTGGGCACGGGTATGAGTTGCCGTCCGAGGCAACTTTTTGCGCCCTCGGTGTTTGTCGGGCGAATGCCTTTATCTTCTCTCTGACAATGGAAATACCGCGCTCGTCCGATGCGTTCAGTTCAAGCACGCGCTCTCGGAAATTGTCTGGGCTGGAAAATAACAACAAGTCAAATAAACGTGAACGATAGGAGCCAACACATTGCGCACCCAAAGAGCTGTCGCGACAACGCAAGAATCGTGGATGTTTTTCCTGTTCCTGGGGGGCCGTAGAACAACATATGAGGAAGCTGCAAAGACGGTCAGAGGGGCGGAGCAGTTGAAGGAACGGAAACCGACATTAGTAGAAGACAGTGCCTTGCGTAATACAGTCACTGTGTGTTCTTGGGCAGAGATGTCATCTATGGTCCGTGGACGGCTGGCGGCGGGGATGCGGTTAGATCAGCGATCGTACAGGGAAGTGTACTCACTATTTTTCTACCCAAGGCTGCAATGGGGGTATTGCAGACTGCTTGGATTCTGGTACTGTCTTGGTTTGCTGGGGCTGGAAGAAAGCCATTGCAATATCAAGCTCGCTCGTTACAAAGACGCATCAGGACCGCGTGACCCCAATGTCGCGTATGACAAATTTATTCACACGCCCTCCATCGCGACACGAGTGTTGACGCGACTTGGAGCACGCTCTCTTCACGTCGGTCATCATGGCGTTCCCCGCTCAAAATGTCGGTGAGTGCAGCAACAAATAGCGTGTCTGATTCATTGAAGAATGCGTCTTAGCCGCCTCTGGCGCGCTTATATCGTCCAGTGAGTCGCATGGCCGCCGTGGATCTTCTGTATTGGCTAACCATCTATTGCAACAGCACACAAAAACCCCATTGCCGAGCTGAAGAACGGCAAAGTCATCTTCAAACAAAAACCAGTTTCATTTGAGAAGGCCTCAGAGACCATGCAAGGTGAGCATGATGCGTGATGTCGCATACCCATGTTAATGTCCGACCAGAAATTGTAAAATTTCGCGAGATGCTCGACTTGCGTGTCCTGAACCAAGATCAGCCTCTGATCAGCATACCGAAGGAACACGGGCCTCTCATAGTCAAACTCGCCCAGGAGAGGTACGCTGTCGATCCAGTGCTCTCGTGAACGCCGCTAACCCAATCTAGTGACAAGAATATTGTTCCTCTGGCCAAACAGATCCGTTCGATTTTACTCCCAGGCCCAGGCGAAGTCGAGGATGCCCACCGTTTGAGCCTCGAATCGAATCTTCCCCTTCCAGTAGTGGAGCACGCAATTAAAATGGTGATGACTAGAGTTAACTACGGTCTCGATGGCCCCTTGGGTCAGAAACTTCCTGCGGCAGTTTGTGTTTGGCGGTGGGAGGTACAAGACGCCTACAAAGACTGGTTGCCAAAATCCGCTAGAGACAGCGCGGACACAAGACTCGCCGAGCGTATTCAGGTACGCGATGGCTTCACGCTGTGCGGCAAGCGAACTTTCTGACGATAAACAGGCAAGTGCGGACTTGCGTGCAGGCTTTGAGAATCTTTCCCAAGCCGAAAGAGATGCTATTCTCGACTCAAAGGGTGCCATTAAGCTTCCTGCGAAGGATATCAACAAATCCGAACCCGGTACTGTCTCTGCGAATGCTAATGAGAACCCCTTGCAGGATCATATATCGAAAGATGCACCCATCGACGTGACCGATGGCGAAGTGGCAAGTTTCTTGAGTATCCTTGTCCTAAGGAGCTCAGGTCTGATACTACCATAGCTCTTTGAGAACCCTGTGTCGAAAGGACGTATGAGAAAGGCTCCCGACCCCGAGAAAGCTGCCAAAGTAACTCACCTCTACTTCTTTCTGGTTTTTCGGTGTTAAGTTCTTGTCGTAGATCAAAGACAAAGAAGAGAAGCGGGCCGCAAAAGCAGAGAAAGAAAAGAAACAGAAAGAAGCCCAGGACAGATCCCGTTCGATAATGGCTAATTTCTTTGGAAAAGCCAAACTCTCTGTTCAGGATTCACCAACTAAAGACTCAAATACCTCTGCGGACCATTTGGTAGATAGCGAATTTCAAAGGACGTTCAAGCCATTCGTGTTGAAGAAGGATGCGCAAATCGCACCGCATAACTGGTTTTTAGAAGGCAGGAGGAGATCTCGCAACCGGACGACCGGCGTAACTCAGGAAGAGGCTATCGTCGTTGAAGATGACACAACAGTGCGAGGAGCCCCGGATCCTGGGATGTTAACCAATGAGACAGTGGTTTCGACTGCCCCCGGTGATTCGCCTGCGAATTTACGGGGGTTTATCGAAGAGCTTCGCCAGAGCAGTAGTGTTTGCCTAAGAACACGTAAGGTGTCCTCGCTCAAGACGCATAACCCTCGTAGCGTCCGGGATACAATGTCGCAACTTAACGACGCCGAGATCGCAGGTGACCCGACACAAGTCCGTCACCTTCTTTCCGTTCTCCGAGACCGCCAACTCTTCCCAGCCAAAGTGCTCATCTTTCACGAAGACTCACGCCCAGGGTATTATGGTACATGGACCCGTAACTCTCGTATAGTGGGTCCGCGTGCACCACTCGGGCGTGATGTATTGGCCCATGACTATGGGTATGACAGTGGGGAAGAATGGGAGGATGAAGGTCCAGGGGACGCAGATGATGTGGCAGATGATGTAGATGACGACGAGCCAGACTGTGAAGACGCGGACTCAGATTTGGACAGCTGGCTAGTTGATGATGACGATGAAAATCGGCCACCTCTCGACCCAGATAACTTATCACCCCCACCCTTAGATCTGTCGATGCCCCCACCGAAACGGAAAGCCGAAAACTTTGAGAAGCAGTCGGACAAGAAGCGAAAGGTGGTGGTGC
>JBBPQD010000469.1:0-11642 GCA_038092355.1 Caloboletus inedulis
AGAGCAAGGAGATCGCGTCTCTATGGCCTTCGGCCGCATGAAGGCTGCGGAAACCCATGCTGCTGAAAGCCAATTGGAGCTTGATAAAATTCGCATGGAGAATACAGAGCTGGACAGAAAAAATGTATGTAAATTCTTCTTTCCTGTAAAGACATTTCCCTCACTTTCCCCGCAGGCTCAACTGGAGAAGCAAGTTAAGGACCTCAATGTCCGGATTGTGGACATGGAAACGAAATCGTATACTAGCACGCCTCAGCCGAATGCGACTATTCGCCAATTACAAGCTCGCATCGAAGAACTTACCACTCAGCTCAGCCAAGCCACCAACGACAAGAGACATAGCACACCGCTTCGTTCCTCCGACAAAATGGTCAGAGATATCCAACTGCAGCTTCAAGAAAGTGACCGCCATCGTTCGAAGCTAGAAGAGGACCGGAAGGTTTCTGAGGCCCAGATCCAATCCCTCCGTGAGAAACTTGATAAAGCGGTTGGTTGACTATGTTTCCATTAGTCTCCCCACTGAACAAAAGTATAGCAATCCTCTGAAAGTGAATTGTTCCGTGCCAACCGTCGACTTGAGCTACAAGCTGCGGAAGCCAAACAAAGCACTTTGACGTAAGTCAGCTACGCCATCCATATAATCCCTGATGTTCATAATGCCTCTAGCCTAGAACGTGAGGTGGAACGGCTCCGTAGTCGTATTAACAGACCAGCGTCTTCTGTGATCAGCGATACAGCCAGCGCATCTGGAGCTTCCTCTGTTGGTTCCCCACGCAAGCTCAAGCCGTCATGACGATTGAAACCTAGGACAATCATGTTGTTATATTGAACGCCGCCCCCACCATATTGCTTTTTTTACTCGCCACGAGATGTAATCATTAAGTCTTGTATCAGCTTGTAGCATTCGCACATTATTTTTCCCGATTTCCTGATTACCCTTAACAAGTGATATAATTTATAACTTCTCCTTTATCTCTCGCCGTTGGTAGAACGCGGCTGACGAGAAACGAACTCCCTGAGTTAGTACTGTGCGACCGGATTTTCCCGTAAAACTAGTAATTTAGAGTTCAGCCACTCATCCACTCAATCGAAACATTTCACGTACGGTGGAAGATAGGACTCATAGGAAACATCAAAGCCTCGTTCGCCATGGTACGCAGCACTCTACACAATTTATTTGGTGTGTCTTGACATTATACGCAGCCTAAAGAAATTCGGGATATCAAACAATTCATCGAAATTGCGCGGCGGAAGGATGCTACGCGTAAGTGTTGGAGTCAATTCACGGGTTGATCGACACACATTGATTTCTGCGCTTTCCCTACGCATACTACGCCTGTCCCTCTGCCCACTTGCAGAGGCCCGGATAAAGAAGGTTGCTGCAAAAACCCCTACCGGCAAGGCTCAGACCAAGTTCAAAGTCCGGTGCTCAAGATATCTCTACACCCTCTCCATCGACGACCCAGACAAGGCTGAGAAGCTCAAGCAGAGTCTTCCTCCAGGTATGCTTGCCCACGCTTGTCGTATGTTCCAGGACTGCGGGTGACGATGATGCACTTTCCCAGGCTTGACTGTGGTGGACTTGTCCCAGCCACCAAAGAAGAAGTAAATCATCACGCAGCTGTTTGATATATACTTTTTCTCGCGATGAATAAGTAGGTGACCGCATGAGGAAGCGGAGGACCTCCATGTGCAGCAGCGCACGAATCACGTTTGTATGCCCAGGCATTGTATGCACGAGTCCCATCATGCAACTGAACCTCGACCAAAATTTCGCAATGTAACCCTCGTCAGATTGCCTTGTTTCATGAATTCTTTGGGTGCTATCGCAGATGCTGGGTGTCGGTCAATGTTAATGAAGATCAAACGGCGAATCACCGGTGCACCATTGAACGCTTGAACGTTCGAGTAAGTATAATTGGATGGAAGGTAGCATTCGGTGACCTAGCATCAAGTACCCAGAGATGAAATGGTTCAAGTAGCTTGTAAGATGTCAAGCTTCAAGCCTTAGTCGCTCGGTTACGCGATTTTTCGGCCGCAGCGGTGCAACATCTTATTGGGTTGATAATTGCACCATTCCGGAGAAGCGGGTATATCAATTCTTTGCCCAGCTAATGGTACTCAGGAGTCCACACAGTGCTATGAGGAGGAGCGCCAAGAAGCTAAGGGATGTCCTGCAAGTTCTGTGCATTCTCCCCTCCCGACCCAACCGTGTTGTGTTGTTGAGAGCCTCAAGATCGATACTCTGCAAGTCATCACTAACCGGACCGGGGAAGAGCTGTAGTAATACGACGAGTGATTGATACCCGTCTAATGCCGTGATTGGGAGCATGTTTACGAGGTAGAGAGAAATATTCGCAATCTTCATATATCTGTTATGAAGCCTTGTGAATTATTTTGTGCAGAAAATTATGACACCACGCACTCGAAGAAAGCAGAGGCGAATTTTAGAAACACATATGGCACAAGAGAAAAACGGGAACGCAAAATACTAACTTGCACTGAGCAAAAGAGAGACCATCTCAACGTATTCATAACGACCAGCAGCATTCACGTACCTTGTTCCCAGATCTCCTCCTTTGGACCCTTCCAAACGACTATGTCCTCTAGGATCGCACTTGCATGGTTCCTCAGGACCGAGATTCGTACGAGTTGTTGGTCGCGACGAGGTACCGCGCAAGACGAGAACGACGAGCATTCCGTAGAAGAGTTGCACCGTGCCAAGTGGTCTGTGAATATACGGACAGGATCTAATTCATACTGTACGGTTTCATCTGCCTTGGATACAAAGCAGGAGTGTGAACTAGTGCTGTTACATGCAGGGGCTTTCGTACAGAATAAGTAACCAACCCGACAACACGCTTGACCCACTCACCGAATGCTTTGTTTAGAAGAGAGTTGTTGGTGCACCAGCCCTGCATAGAGCCCGAGGAAGGGGAAAGCAGGTAGTGATCCCAAGGATCGTCTGATGACACGGAAGCCATCAGGAAATCATCTATCTTGGTGATCAGACTACCAACAGGGATGTGTGTCGCCAATGACGAATCCTACAGCTACTCAGTACGTGAACAGGTAAGAAGCTGGGTACACTGACGTAGTCGACGTCAACTACGAGCCTTCCAAGAGCAGAAATATCCTGGAAGAGAATCCAAGTAGACAGGGTGCCCGCCCCTGACCAAGCTGCGGAGAACAACACACACGAGAGCACAAAATTGTGAAAACACCCGCCAGACACGACTTGCAAGCGGTCACGAGGAGGCAGCTTCTCAAGTCGGGCAGCGGGGAGAGTGACGAACGCAGACGGCAAGAGAAACGTGACGGCAACTCCACAGGAAAGCATTGGTATGCGGTGGCTGTCTGCAATGTCAATTTCTTACCATCCTGGATATTGACAGTCTACCTACAGTGCTGCGGTGATGGCATGCCCTGCTTCGTGGACAATCTGGCTGATGGTCAATGCCACGAGAATCAAGGGAAAATGACTGAGAGGAACGGTCAACCCTGGTATCTAATAGATTTGAGCTGTGCTCGCTGTTGGACCACATCAGACCATCAGCGAAACGCTTACAATTGGGCTAATCCTCAGCGCATCGGACGCAGATACAATGGAAGGAGTAGTATCACCGGTATGGCCCAGCTCCCGCTTCGTGACTGTGCTGGCACTGTGATGGCCGTCTCGTCCCGCGTGCAGGATTTCCGAGGACAAGGACGCGGCTGATAGGAACAGCAGGCAGAACCCAAGCAACATCCCAATGACACCAACGAGGCTGCCCAGATCATATATCCGCAGGAGGATCTGCCTCAGAATCTGAGAGTTATTCGGAGACAGCCAGGTGGATAGCTCGTCATGGAAGACATTGAAAGCCTCTGTCTTGAAACGTATGTTCAAATGCTTCACAGTGACCTCAGTGGTCGGTCTGCGATTTTGTGAGAGTGGTAGTAAGAACTTTGGTCGTCTGGAGGAATATTTTACGGCGTAGATGACGAGCCAGAGGAAGGTTGTCCAGATACTTGCCACAGCCAAAGACATACCGAGTGCCAGAGCCTGCGGCGTGGTATTTGGCGGCTGTGCCACGAGACAAGGCTGCGTGGCTTGCAGTACTTGGTGGGTCCCGGATCTGCTTGTTTACGTCTTACAAGACTCTTTCTCCAACCCTCATCTGGACCATGAAGATCTTCTCAATTTCTGTCGTGCTTGCACCCCCAGGATCACCGAGTGTCGTCCTGAGCACGGCCTCAGACCTGTCAAGTTTCTCTTTCTACCAGAGAGGCTCCATCAATGAGTTCCTGACGTTCTTCACCAAGACCGTAGTCGACAGAACGGCACAGGGACAACGTCAGAGCGTGCAAGAGAACAACTATACAGCTCATGTATTTAACCGTGGTGGGGCAGAACAACTTGCAGGTCGGTCTGCCGCCACTTCTCGTTCCCCATCTTGACTCACACTTGCTGGCTACGTCGCATCCTTTGTGTCACAGCCATCATAATAGCCGATCAGGAGTACCCCGTTCGGCCCACATTCTCACTCTTGACAAAGATTCTGGATGAATTCATCGCCAAAGTCCCCCAATCTGCCTTTTCCAACCCTTCAACCATTTCGTTCCCCGACATCCAGACATACCTTACCAAGTATCAGGACCCACGACAAGCGGATACCATCATGAGAGTGCAACAGGAACTAGATGAGACAAAGATCGTACTGGTGCGCTTAGATTGATAAATCCCAACACCGAGTTCTCTGACACCGTCTTTTAGCATAAGACGATCGAGTCTGTACTTCAACGGGGCGAGAAGCTAGACAACTTAGTTGAGCGCTCCAATGCACTGTCCTCGCAGTCAAAGATGTTCTATAAGACAGCAAAGAAGGTTTGTGCCTCGATAGCTATCGTTCCGAATCCTCGATTAACAAACGCCCTACAGCAAAACTCGTGTTGCGTAGTCATGTAGAATTTTCAGGTATCTCTTCTATTCCTGACGACTATCATGAGACTTTCCGTACGTACTTTAATCACTGTGGTCTCTAGACGGGATCTGTGCCTGTGATAGTATTTTGTCTTTTGTCGGCCAGATCCCGCCTTCACCACATCGCAATCACTCCCAGACGAGAAATCTAGTTGATCATTCATACTTAGTGCGGGTGTGGTTGTGACTGACGAACTTGACTGTAGAGACACCTCAGCAATAACGGTCAACCGGGGAGTCTTCTCAAAAGAGTCCGATTGGCAGAAGACATGCATGAAAATAGATGTGACTTGGTCGTATAATTGAACGAACCAAAGCAAGATGCCTTTAACATACGCCGTGCTTACCTCACAGTGCATTTGCCAGGACTATTTCCTGGTGCTCGGAATAGCCCGTGTAGGCTCCCTGGCTTGCTGCTAATGAGCGTCAGCTTGACAAAAATCTTGTCTGATGGTACTTGCTCACCCTGTGAGCGTTGAGAGGCGGTTACTGTTTCTACTCGGACACAATCCGGTCTCAGGCTTGCGACCTGGACGGTCAGCGCGGCGCTGGAGTGACCCGAACATGTTTGGCGCACACTCGGATCCATTAACTGCTCTGATTCCAGAATGCCATCGCATTGCATTGGCACGCCGAATGATTTCGAAAGCGGCTCGTGCACGCAAGGTTCAACCTTGGTGTTCAACTTCTCCAAGACCACCCTCGCTTACGCAGTGCAAGCTGACTCCCACCGCGAACCACTGATACCAATGCAGCAAATACAATCCAAGGGTTTTCACGGAGGTGGGGCAATGGTGCAGAGTGTGCTGCAGCTGCTACTCTCTCGAGTACAATCCAGCATAAGTAATGCCGCCTCGGTCACACATCTCTCTGGTAGGAGTTTGCGAGACCTCGAGCAAATCGCTCATCGTGGTTCGCCTCTCAGTGCCGACGATTTGGTGAGTCTTTGCGCGGTTACTGCATATATTATTCACGCTTCCCCCACACGTTGCGTAGCCGGCGTTCGCAGACGCTATAAGCAACCTCCATGGCACAATTAATGACAGAGAGTTTCTTGCAAGTACTTCATATAATGTTGTATTCGCTAAACTCATAGCGTGATTCAGCTCGAGAAAGTCTTGATGCTGATGGCGCGCCTCCCCGACGATTCGGCATTTGCCAAAATAGCACAACAGCATGTCATCAGCTTATGTAGGTCCCTAGTCCCATGTACCCTAGTGATATTTACACATCCGCCACACATAGTATACAAGGACCTACCCCATCCTCCCACTGGATTTCTTTCCACATTCAACAACCCCCCATTACCTATTATTGAAGGACGGACTATCTCATACGCGTTCCGCAGTGCGGATGGATCCAACTACAACATCCTTTTCCCCTCTCTCGGACAAGCCGGTCAACCTTACGCACGATCCGTGCCTTCTACTCGTATCCATACACTTCCCTCTCTCCCCGATCCCGGCTTGGTGTTCGATACTCTCCTGTCTCGGCGCAGTAGTGACTTTATCCCGCACCCTGGTGGCTTGTCGAGTTTGTTTTTCGCGTTTGCAGATCTTATTATTCACAGCATCTTCAACACGAATACATCGGACTGGACGATCAATAATGCAAGCAGCTATCTTGATCTGAGCATTGTTTACGGGAGTAACCTGGAGCAAGTCGAGAACATGCGGAAAAAAGACGGTACCGGGAAGATTTGGAATGATGCTTTCGCAGATAGTCGTCTACTTTTCATGCCACCCTCTGTTTGTGCGCTTGCTGTGCTCTTCAGCCGTCATCACAACGTGCGTCTATCACTAGATTTTTTTGCGCGTGTCCACGCTAATGCCATGTTAGTACATTGCGCAGAAAATCCTGAACCTCAACGAACGCGACACATTCACCTCGCCTCTCCCCGATGAGAGGACCTCGCTACTTGCGCAAGATGATGAAATTTACCACAGAGCAAGGATGGTCAATACTGCGTTCTTCATGCAGATCATCCTCGCAGATTATGTCGGTGGCATCCTGGGACTTGTCAGGGATGGTCTGACTTGGCGTCTTGACCCACTTGCAGTAAGTCGTTGTTCGGTTGCGGAGAATAGATGATGATGGTGAGGATGTCCAACAGTCATTTCGCGAATCCGATCATGCTGTGTCTCCTCGGGGACACGGAAACGCTGTTTCCATCGAGTTTAACTTACTCTATCATTGGCATGCATGCATCTGCGAAGAGGATGAGAAGTGGCTGAATGGATTGTTTGAAGAACTCTTTCCGGGTAGGAGCCCGACAACGGTATGCTCTTTTCTCGTCACGTGTATTAAAAATCGATGCATTTTCCATGCAGGTAACTACCAAGGAGTTTAGAAACTTGGTTCGGGAAAAGATTGTGCCATCTGGCGATGTCAAGACCTGGACGTTCGGTGGGTATGTCCTACGAACCACATATCGTTTCTAGTGTTGTAATCTAGTGTGGCACTAGACTGCAACGAGGTCCTGATGGTCTTTTCGCCGACCAAGACCTTGCCCGGGTATTGCAAGATGCAACCGAACGAAGGGCTGGCGCGTTTCGTGCCAGAGGTTGTCCCCCTGTGATGAGAGTGGTAGAGATCTTGGCCATCGAGCAGGGGAGGAAATGGGGAGCTTGCACCGTAAGGAACAGTTCTCCAATGATCATGCAGTTTTATTGATATACATAGCTCAACGAGTTCCGCAAGTTCATTGGTTTACGACGTGAGTATCTCAGGGCGTAGTATAACTCTCATTCGCTCACTGCCCTTTCAGCATATGAGTCCTTTCAAGAATGGAATCCAGACCCAATCATCCAAGTAAGACTTTTGTCATAGCTCACTCATCTACTCAACTCTCCACAGTCTGCAGCGGAGGAACTCTATGGACATATAGATAATCTGGAACTCCATGTTCGTATATTGTGTCCTCAAGTTTATGTCTGTTTGCTAACGCTCGCGTTATTGAAGGTCGGTTTGCAAGCTGAAGAAACTAAGCCACCTATTCCGGGTGCTGGGTTGTGTCCAGGATATACTATCTCACGTGCTATCCTGGCGGACGCGGTATGCTTGACTCGCGGGGATCGATTCCTAACTGTGGACTTCACGCGTCGGTACCGCTTTCTTTCTATCCCGTTTAAATTCCCTAACGCCCACTTAGCATACAATCTAACATCCTGGGGATACCAGCATTGTATGGTTAACACCGCCGACGGCTCAGATGGAGGAATGCTCAACAAACTTCTGTTTTATCTTCTGCCGGACCAGTATCCTGCCAACTCGATCTATGCTCATTTTCCGTTCATGACGCCCGATTTCATGCGCCCTTGTATCGTTTCTCGATCAACAGAGTTACTCGCGTATTACGATTTCTCGAGGCCGAGTCAGGTTGAAGACAACGATCGCCAGCTAGACGTTCTATATAGGAAACGTATGTTGAAGCTTGCGCCGAAAGGTATTGAAGTGGCTTTCAGCCAGGTTAGTTCCGAACTTCAAAGCTAGATCTATGAAGATAATTGGAACTCAACGGTCAGGTACGGGAAAGCATCATGGATGGGACTCTCCCTGCTGGATCTTTCACAAAGATGTTCAAAACCTTGGTGAAAGAGGCGTCCATATCAGCGAATCATGGTAGCAAGGTCGTCGACATAGTTAAAGATGTCATTAACCGGGTGCCTATCTATTGGGCTGCAAGCTTTGTGGTATGTCCCAAGACCACTAGCCTAGCTATCATTTACATTTGGGTTAGCTTGGTTTGCCTATCGCCATGTTCGACAGTGTTTTGGGAGGACACACGGTAACGCAGTGGTTTGAACTGTTTGCTGACGTGACCAGGTAGGAGGTCGAGTAGATCTGTGGAATTATCGCTGATGCTGTCCAGATATATGTACCTCAACGATGATCCAGTTCGTGACTGGACTCTGTACCAGGCGGCACTCAGGGCTACGAACGAAATCATGTACTACCTCCGCAACCGATTGACTCGGCTCAGGGATGGGACAGTATGTTTTGCACTGTATCGAAACGATGAACATTGAATAACCAGCTCTCCGCAACAGACTTCTCTCGAGGGTGCCTCTGATATGCTGGTCACATCGCTCATCACAAGTAACGTGCAGAACGACCAATTCATTGCCAACGTCCTGGCGAGCGCCCAACACTCTACTGTTCGAACCATCGCATATAACATCTTTGTTGAGATGGTACCCTCTGCGCTACTGTTCTCTGCAGCCATCTCCTCTGTGGTTAATTATTACGCTGATCCTGGCCGGAGAGGAGACTTGGAAAGATTGATCGGCCTGAGTGCCATCATCAAAGAGGGCGGCACGAATGGTGCATTGATGAAATTGATCGACGACGCACTGAGTAGGTCTTCAGTGACTTCCCATTTGACGATTGAAGCCCACCAGAAAACAGTCCACAGAGAAGATGTGAGCTCTATCAACTAATGAAGGTGCCTGTTCTGATCCCTTTCCCAATCGGTCAGTTACAGAATGGAGTGCGTTAGTTACCTCATCTACACGGTTCATTCTAATAACGCGCGTAGCTATCGCCGCCCTGTCTAACTATCGGAAATCACAAGATAGATATTCGTGGGCAAAGAGGGTGAGAGCGATGCTCCTAGGGCGGTGATCTGGGATGTTTATGCCATTCTTCTTTGCATAGCCTCATGTCGCGGGACCTCTTCACGAAGGTATCGTACCCGTGTTACAATCCTTGATGAAACTCCCGACCTAGACCACGCCGCAGCTCGCGCCTCAAGTCGTTGCGGCGATCTTTAGCTTGAAGAACATTAAATTTCCTGAAGCGCAGACGGCGTTTGGTGGGTCGTCACTTTGATGAAATGGGTTTGATAAGTTGACAGGACGACATCGTGCGTAGACCGAGGACTACCAGCATCCAAAGTTATCCAGGTACGAGGATCGTGTGATTCTTTGTCTACTCGTTTTCTGATCTTCCCAGTACGAGATTTGAGGATTTTGATGGTTGCCTTTGCCAAAAGTCGACATATAACGGCATGCCAAAGAAGTATAGATTTGTTTTTCCGCCCCCTTTGCACGCTTGTTTTAGAGTCAAATAGGATAAAATACCCAACAGCCGAGGAGGGGTATAATAGCCCAACTAGCCAATGATGAAAGGAGCCTAAAGCAGAGTATAGTCAAACAAACAAATACGATGGAAAGTAAGGGAGAAGGATGGAGTGCGAGAAATAGTTTATTTCCAAGGCAATACTTTGGGATGGTATCATGTAACAGGTAGAAAGAACAACATGGAGAGAACAAGAGATAATTGATCAGGTGGAAAACTGTCCCTTAGAAGACCGGTCCGCCAAGAGCAATAATACCAACTACTGCGGCAAGACCAACAGTCCTCGCGATAGACGTTACGAAAGTGCTGTGTGAGGAGCCACTAGTACCTGAGATGCCTCAGGCTTCAGACAATCGGCACGGCCAGTAGCTTATTAATAACATACCTCCCACTGTTGGGCTACTCGATGAGGTAGTGCTGCTGGACGAGTTGGACGGCGTGGAGAAAGTGGGAGTGATAATAGAAATGCTACCGATCGTCGTAGGTACTAGAGTGGTGCCCAATGTCGGAGGGATATAGGTAGGCACCACCAATGACAGGGTCACACTCGATCCTCCACCCGTGCAGGTGTAGACACCAGCGGTGCAGGTGGACCCGTCAGGGCAACCTTCCATGCATGTCAGTGTACCGTTCTGGTTGCTATGAATGCCACATACATCCACCAAGGGAGTCAGTGCAGCAAAAGTAGCCCGAGTCGCAGCAACTGTCGCTGTCACTGCAACATGTTGATCCGGGGTCACAGCAACTTTTTCCACCACAAGTCTGGGCATCTTGTGGGCAACATCTGGAATGGATGGTTAAAATTTTTGGGATGGGACACTGCGATGGTCTTACTGATCAATTCCGAAGCACTATGGTTTCGATAAAGTCAGTACATATGAAGGTAATGAAAGGGTTGAAACAAACGGACATTGGTGTCGTCTGGGCAATTGCCTGTTTCGCTACACTGGATAATCTCACTGAGTTTCCAAGTTCAACGGGTCATAAATAAACATACGCAGTAACTACCGTCCGGGGCGCATTCATCGGGGAAGTTTGGACAAACATCTAGTCAAATTGCAATGTCAGCGGGGACGTGGAAACATGAAAATACAAAAAATCAACTCACGCCATCCGTCGATGCAACCATCTCCATTGTCTCTCGGCGCAAACTTGTTGCGTACCAAGAGCTGAGAGAGGACATGTGATGTTGCGGCTGGGCTGTTGTGACGCGCAAGCCGGGCTGCATCGTCTCCAGCGACCCATTGCAAGCACAATAGCAGGGCGAAGAGAAGCGGCAACATCTGAACGTGGTGTGGGTGAAGCTTTGATTTTCCTGCTTTATAGCAATTGGGATTTGCCATAAACCATCGGCATTGTCCCCAACGATAAAATGATGGGCTCTACCCCTGATCAGTGGCGGCCGGCAGTATTCGACAGCATTCAGGTCACGAACACCATTTGCCAAGACGTCCAAGTACGTATCACTTGCGAACGCGTGAAAGAGACACCCATGCTTGAAGGCTCAGAGTAGTAATTTGGGTCCGTCGATCGGAAATTGCGATGCCAAGTATAATCCTGCCAATGATTCTGGGCACAGGATCTTTGATGCATGCGTGAC
>JBBPQD010000470.1:0-11631 GCA_038092355.1 Caloboletus inedulis
CATATGATCCCAATTGTCAATCATACCATGGCGAATGGGGTAGTGCACGCCATAGCCAGGCGTCTTTGCGTTCGCTAGTGCTTCGTCTCCGATGAAGAAATCAAGGTCTTCAATACCTCGTTTCGATGCAAGGTTGCCGGGCTTTGATGGGATCGGGGGTCCTCCACGCGTTGGTTGAGAAGCAGGACCACGGGTGGCTATCGCGGTCGGAAATACACTTTTTTGGGGGTCAGTTGGGTATAACCTTAGTAATCCAAACGCGGGACTCACAACGAGGGATCGGAGTTGCCCGCGAAACTGACAAAGTGAGTCAATATCGATGATAACTTTCATGAGTTGGAGTGCATACCCTATCTTTGAGAAACCAGTACCATTATCGCAGATGATTGGCGCGAGCAGCGACATCGTTGTGTTGTGCTATCCAATATCTGGAAACAGACTTGCTGCGAAGTAATTTTGTTTGGTTTAGTGTAGCAAAGGCTTCAGATCCTAACATAGATAAACAACGAGCCGCCGCCGTCCGCCGGCAGTCCGCGGTCCACCATTGATATTAAACATTTGACAGGTTCGACTGGTATGTCTACTAAACATCCCTGAGACTTACGTTGACAAAAAATTACGCTGTATGATACACTGGTGGTGCAGTCCTTTCAGCTCTCTTGCCATTGGACGAATTCAACATCGTTTGTTCCGAACTAAATGCGTCTCGCTTTAAGGCCGTGTCACACCGGTGGTGGGTTCACACGACAACTCCACCCTGCTTAAGAACCTTGCAGCCCAAGTCGATGTTACGATTGCATGTGTACGCAGCATCACCATCCTGTATCTTGCTTTTTTGTCTACTCGATTGGATATTTTTCATAGGCGAATGTTGACAATCTAAATGCCGCAAAAGCTATACTCAACGTGCTAAAGAAACTCCATTATGACACCAGGACCACCCCTATCTTTGGTTCATACCGCTATAACGGCACTGTTCCCCCTTTTCGCCTATTTCGTGAGTTAATCATTCCACACGTGGTCAGGCGTATGTAGGTGTGTCACATACTTTGTGTTATCTCAGGCTTTAACTGTTTCAGAGCACAATTCCTCCAGGCGTGCTCATCGATGATACCCGAGGCAACTACGTCTCTGATAAGGGCCATTCAGATCTCAATGTCCACCAGTTGGAGTCCTTGTCACGCACTCAACCCCACGGAGAGGTCGATATTCAATAACAAAGGAAAGTGCGATCCGACACTTTTTGGTGCTGAATCCGAAGTTTATAATTGTATTCAAGACATACAATATTGTTCTTCCTGGTTTGGACGTCTATGGTGTCACCCAGACCCGACTCGTTTCTCCTAGAATGCAGAATCCGCGATCCCAGCAGATTTCGGCCGTTATAAATGCGGGTATCGATCGGCGCCCTGCAGGGCGGCATGATCAGAACATCTGGTAACACGTACATCTCGAACATCTTGTGTATTTGTAGATGCATATCCTATCAACTCTTGCCGTCTCTATCCGTTCATCGGCATGTATTTTGCGGAGAGTGGGGAAAGCGAGGCTGGGGTCTTCCAGTGGCGAAAAAAGCTCAGCGCTCGGGATGCGGCGGGTCTTCACGCAAGCAGAGATGAGGAAAAATACATTCGTAAATTATTGAATTCAAGCTTAATGCTAATGCCCGTGCCACTGAGGAGAGCGAGATGGAGAGAGTATTCGCGACGAGGTGGAAGTGTCGATGGGAAGAAAGGAAGATTGCTCCTTGGCGATTCCGATTCCCCGAGGAAGTAAGAAGCTCAATCGAAAGTGTACCACTAGCGACAACTCACGAGGAGTAAAGTGTGGGTATTGTCTTTCTGCCCTTGGTAACGCGGGTAACATCATGATAAGAAACCCCCCCTCCTCTGATATTAATTAATATTGCTATTCTCGTTTGAGGCTTGGTAAGTTGACTCCCGCTATAAGACCATCTGCACAACCTCTGCTTTTGATTCCCCTACTCATGTTTCGACCCACTGCACTGTAGCCGAACTGAAGTCCACCTTCCACTCTCTTTATTTCACGCTCCTTTTTCGTGGCGATCAGTCATTCTAACAAACTTGAAGCCACTCGCACTCCGGTTCAAATTATATATGGCGCCGCACATTCTTCCCCGTCAAGAAAACTTGCTGACTACCAATAACATCGCAGGTGGTTTAATCGCCGGGTTTGTCAGTCTTGTTGTATTACTATGTCTACTATGCCTCCTGCGTTTCCATCGTTCCAAAGCGAACAAGAAACGGACTGCAGAACAGGCTGCTATGGCATCCTACCGTGTCGGGGGTGGAGTACGACCAACGATGACAGAAACCAACCCCTTGTCGACAAGGTAAAAAAATTCATCACCCCGTCCCGCTCAGCGCTGATCTGCTTCTCAAGTATACCTCACTTTAGCCGGCGCGGGCTTACGGCGTCGATCGTCATGCCCGAAAAATGCATCGTTCGCAAGCCGGCTCCCCATAGCATGTCCGACAAGGCAGTCATTTCGTCCAAGCTCGAACCTTCCCCCGTTTCTTCCACACCATCCCACCTCCGTCCACTGTCAAATGCCTCTTCCCGTTCACCTCGTCCGCACGCCATGTCGATCCTTAACCCAGCATCCCCACGACACAGCAGATCCTCTTCTGGATTCAACGTTTACGCCCAATATTCCTTCGCGCCTGGATTGAGTTCTCGCCCGTCCTCTGCCATCTCCATGTCTTCCACGCAGGCGAGACCTGTACGGCAACTCTTTCCCGAGCCTGTCCTGCCCGATGAGCTATCTCTCGTTCGATACGGCGAGTACCTTGCGGTGCTCCGATCTTTTGATGATGGTTGGTGCCTTGTCGCTCGGGATACGTCACGCTCTTCCCGCGCTTCCCGTCTTTCGTCTTGGATGAAGAGCAATGCTGATGACGTCGACATTGGACTCGTACCCGCATGGGTATTCGTCAAGCCACTCAAAGGCGTCACTACCATGCGGCCTTGCCGCATCGCGAGCGTCAACGCGCTCAATCTTGGCCAAAATCCAGCCCCTGATTATGCAAGAGAAGCCATCATTTCTTGGTCCAATTTTGCGTGATGTGTGTTTCTAGTGTCTTTTTTAAAACTGTTTCATTTATTTTGCGCCGGTTGTAACCCCCGGTCGCGCGGTGCGTGATCGGCTTGTTGCTCTCTAGCTCGTATTGTTGTTTCCTTCGTTTTCGTTTTCTTTCTTTCTTTCTTCCTCCTTTTTTTTTTCCGTCAGCATTGCGTGACTGTAAACTTGTGCTGAATATAGCCCCCCTGTTGTTGTGTCAGACAGATGTCCCCCGTGGTTCCTTGAAATAAATAGTGCAGGTGTCGATCTCGCTTCCTTGGTAACAAGGGCTGTGTACCTTCCGCGACTTACCTTGATAGATCTTGCCGCGGCCCGAAACCTGCATTATGGCAGCGAACTAGGTTTCGTGTCACCTCAACTGGGCGAAGTACGTGTCACGGCAGTCCCGCTGCCCTATCATAGTTCATTGATAGGGATATGACAAGGTTTTCAGTTGTCAGTCTGTAGGCATCATCAATTCCTCACTTCTCCTCCTGCTTTCTACATAGGCAGGTGTGAGATTAGCTACTCTACAAACTCGGCAAAAAAGCAAGTTTTTTTAGCTACTGTGTCGACTCATGGCAGGATGCCGGTCCAAAAAGTCGTGATAGGTGTCATGACAAGCCCTGTCACGCTCGGTTACACTTGGGGCATTGAATCTCCGCTTTGGCAGCCACCGTGGGTAGTTCCTTAGAGCTAGGTATGATCTGTACTCATTACATCAAGTTGATGGAGCTATGCCGGTTTGTGTAGTAATGACTGAACGAGGTTGAAGAGGATGGTCCTGCCTCGTCCAAGCCTCGCCCGAGTGCGGTAGGTGCCTACATGAATTGATAGAATCATGATGCGTAAATATTTGACGTGAACTTGAAGATGCTGTCGCGCCTTTCGCCATGTCACACTGCATGCATTTGTCGGTCAACTGATTTCTCAATCTCATCTCACCCAGACAAATTAATCAGAGGTAGGCAGGAACTGGAGGATGAACTTTTGTTGTTGATCCCTATATTTCGTGGCTTTTGAATGATGTGACTCGAACTTAGGATCACAAGAAAAGGGGTTACAGTGACCTATATAGGCTTATGCACGGATTATGTACATATCTTCGGACCCACTCCCTATTTTTCCGGAACCTTGACAACTGGCCTTCAAAGTCTGAAAACACCGGTCAAGACATACAGAGAGCCATGACAACAACAACACGAAAACTACACTGGCTGGCGAAGAGGGAACAAGAACGGTGGTGTTGTCTCAGAGTCCCGGACACCGACGGATCTGGACAGAACGTCACTGACATGCATGTTGCGCCAGACGAAAATGAAATAGTCCACAAAACATTCGGGACGACGCAAGGTTGCACTTGCTGGGCGTTGCTGGGATCGGAGGTCCTCCACGCAAGTAGAGGGGTTAATTTCAACCGTGGTCGACCTACTGATGTTTTCGTGCAGCCGTCGTCAGCGCAGTCTGTGGCAAGTCGCCTACAGTGTACACAGTCACACTCGAAGCTGCGGGAAGGAGCCTAACCCATACGGAAAGGCGCGGGCATAAGCTAAGTCGGGTATCTAGTTGATCCCAGTTTGTCTCACTTCCGCAGAATACCATTACGATCGTTTTTGCTCGATTTCAGGTGTGGTATTATACGGACGGAGCGTGTCTAGCACTGTCTGGCCCATATATCAAGTGATTTATGTCACCTCCGTTATCTCGGCAGACTGCGCAAGTCCTGTAATTTCCGCCCAGTGATCAAGACTGGTTCTGATCGCTCAGTTAACGCGGTACTAAAAGTTGGTCCTGGGACTTGGGGGACATGACTGAACTACTTGGCTCGTGACCACGGGTAACCCCGCCCCAAATATTACTTTGAAGTCGCGACAAGCTATTCAGGTATATTCTATACCTAATATGTTTTATTCACTAATCTCATTCAATGTCCATTCGAGTCTTGTGGTCCTATCACGGCTAACCATTTCACTGAAGACTGAGGGCACGCCTCTCCACATCCATGTGGTTCCTATGTCACACCGAGTCTTGCCAAACTCTTGGATGGCAGTCCAAGCCAGAAGATTCCGTGATGGCATACCTAGTCTTGCACCTTCTCGACCGACATCAGCGGCCAGCGTCCGAAATTGCCAATTCGCCCGCATGGAATTACTATCACGATATCCTCGGAGCGCTGTACGCCATGTCTTTTTGGATCCCATAGGCGATTTCCCGGAACACGTACACCCGTAGAGTCACCTTCTTCGCACTTGTACGGTTCGCATAAATACCCGTTCATTCTTATCTCAGTTTTCCCTCGCTGGAACTACCATGTCTGACGCACAGGCAGAAGCTGCAAAACTCGATAGCAACCGTAGTTCTGAAGATTCTGGCTCACAGCAGCCGCCTGCGATGTTCGGACGTCCGACAGGATGGCGACGAATCTACTACCACCCAATTCTTCAGGTCGCACTGCTAGGCTTGATATGTTTCATGGGTCCTGGCATGTTCAGTGCATTGACTGGCCTTGGTGGAGGTGGTCAAGTCAACACAACAGATCAAGCGAACGCAAACACCGCGGTTTTCGCAACCTTTGCCTTCTTCGGATTCTTCTCTGGGTGAGTCAGAAATTGAATGCCTGACCTTCGATAAATGGACAGTAATTCACGATTTATGAAAGCACGATCAACAATCTTCTTGGGCCACGACTGACGCTCATGTTGGGGGGATGGGGATATTCTTTATACGTTGCTTCCTTCTTGTATGGCTCCCTCCTCAGGTCAGCTTCAACGCAGTTTCGCTGAATTGGCTGTTAGATCTATGAATATTCACCCCGGCGCAAGTGCTTTCGTCATCACTGCGGGCGCTATCCTTGGAATCTGTGCTGCCTTGCTATGGACTGCACAAGGTGCTTTGATGATGGCCTATCCAACTGAGGCTCAGAAAGGAGTTTTCATCGGTATATTCTGGGCAATCTTTAACTTGGGTGGCGTGGTTGGTTCTGCGGTCGCATTCGGGCAGAATTTCAATTCGACGGTAAGTCGAAGTGTCTGGCATTTTGATCTCAAAGTTCATAATTATTGGAGGCTGGATCAGGTATGATTCAATGCGCATCTGAAATCTCCAATTGATGGGGTGTCGATATCAGTCGGTAACGGAACCTACGTAAGTATGATGATATCTACAAAAGAAATACGAGTTGATGGGCCATTGTATAGATTAGTTTCTTGGTTCTTTCCATTATCGGGGTCGTCCTTCCTGCTTTTATGGTCGACCCATACAAGATGATCCGCACCGATGGCACGAGAGTGGTCAGAGCCATCCGTCCTTGGAAAACTGAATTCATCAGCTTCTTTGTCACCCTCAAAGAGGATCCGTGGATTCTGCTGCTCTTTCCCATGTTCTTTGCCTCTAGCTTTCTCTACACCTGGTGTCAGTTTTTGAGCTTCCGTTTGCCAAGGCTTTGGGAATGTCTGAAGCTAATTAGTAACGTTTTTCTATCACAGTGTTCAACGACTACAACGGGGCCGTCTTCACCATCCGTGCTCGGGGATTGAACAATTTTGTGTTCTGGATATCTGAGATGTGTGGTTCTCTCTTCATCGGATGGGTCATCCTCGACCAAAAACGGTACCGGCGAAGAGTTCGTGGGTTTATTGGCTGGGCCCTCGTCTTCGCTATGGTATTCGTCGTAGACGTTTGGGCTTACTCCTACCAAAGGTGAGCAGATAGTGATGGTATGTGGTCTCAGGGAATCATTATGCCTAAATATTGCCTCTCCGCTAGGACGTATACACGCCAGAGTATATCGCCAGCGACAGAGATCGATATTTACAGCGAAGGCTACCCAGCACGTGTATGGCTCGTGTTCTTTTACGGCTTTCTCGACTCCATGTGGCAAACATATACATACTGGCTGATCGGTACGATGTCGAATGACATGGCCAAGCTCGCTGTGTTCACCGGGTTTTGTAAGTGCACAGTCCACCCCTATCTTCCCCTCCCGGAAACATTGGAGTGAGCTGAATCGTGGCATACCTGCCTTGGACACAGACAAGTCCCTCCAATCCTGTAGCGCGGCGGTTGTATGGCGTGTTGACGCCCTCGGACTACCGTGAGTCTCCTGCATCCCTTGCGAGCCAAACACGACTGAACTTGACTCGACCGGACTCTATCTTGTATCTTCTTTTTCCGAAACTGGCCTTACGACAGATACATGAATATCTTCCTTTCGATGTGGGCGTTGGCCGCGACCGGGATGGTGTTTGTTTTCCCGATGGTGTACTTCCGCGTCCAAGATCATACGGAGAACGAAGAGATGTGGGTGGCCCAAGTCTGATGGTCGTTTGTGGTTCCGGATGCTCACGCGTATCATGACGCTTCCTCTCCTCTCCCTTCCCCTTTCCCCCCCGCAGGCTGCGTGTGGAAGGCGACAAGTCGTAAATTCGGGAAGCGTAACAAGGTCGATGATGTGGACGGTACGTATCACTGGCAAGGTACTCCCCAATCTCTTGCTTAGGAAGGAATCAACGAACAAATTGAGTTTGGTTCAGACTTTAGTGTTGCTGCAAGGCAAGATAAGCTGACCGTGCGCGTGAAGGTTGGTTATTTTCAGCTTGTGTAACTTGTCAAGTATAATAAACAGTATCTAGCCTGTTTGCCTTCGCTCTCGCATGTAAGACGACCAGCGAATCATCCAATAGGTCTGTAGGGCCGGAACCCCACTTTTTAATGGAGCCGTGACATCGGGATCTCCCCTGCTTCATGAGTCGTTAATCACCACGCATACCCTTTCATGGTATGTTTGACTGTTTCAGAATAGAATTGTTCCAGGCGTGCTCATCGACGATGCTGGAGGCGACTATGTCTCTGATTCAATATATTCAGGTCTTGATATCCACCTCCTTTCCGTGCACTCAAACCACAAGGAGGCTGGTGTTGCAATACCAGACGCCAGCAAGGAACGCGCGATCTGACAATTGTTGCTGCCGAATCCGAAAGTTTATAATTGTTTAGAATATGTCAAGACATGCATTGTTCTTCCTGGTTTGGTTTGTGGTATTGCCTAGACCCGACTCGTTTCTCTTGGATCTCGGAACCCACGTTCTCAACAGATCTCGGTCATTATAAATGCGGGGTGTCGGTCGGCGCCAGGCGGCGTTATCGGAAAAGGCATGAACATCTGGTAACACGCACGCACCCCGAAGATCTTGTGTACTTATGCATATCTTCGATACTGCTATCAACTCTTGTGGTCTTTATGTTGGCCGCACCGGTAAATGTTTGCGGAGAACGGAGAAAGCGAGGCTGGGGAGATCCTCCAGGCTGCGACGAAAGAGCCCAGCGCCGGGAGCCCCCAGGCGGAGAAATACGCATTTGCGAGCCATTGACGTCCGATGATCGACCTTCGGATGATGCTAGCCCCTGCCAGCAGAGAATGCGCTAGGTTAGTTGGATGGAGACCGGTGCAGGTACGCGATCCATATTGAAGGGCACAAACTAAGCGATTTTTCGGCAGAACAATATATTTAGCGATCCCCGGTTTCCGGAAGAGGTAGTGATAAATGATGACCGTGCGATATGCACACGTACGATTGTCTTAATTCTGATCTCGGTGACAGGCGTCACTTCATCAGCTAGAATATGTGTTGCTGTTCTCATTCGAGGCTTGTTTTTACTCCCGCTATAAGACCATATCCACGAATTCTACGTGCGGCTCCACTGCTCATGTTCCAACACACTCTCTAGTCCACGCTCCTTTTTCGCCGCAACGCGATCAGTCATTCGTTCCATTAGAACAACATACATCCCAGCTCACATCCTATGGCGCCGCATACCTTTCCCCGTCACACTAACTCCGCAAATATCGAGAAATACCTCAGGGTTGGCTTGATCGCTGGCTCCGTCTGTCTTGCTGTATTACTATGTCTACTATGTCTCCTCCGCTGTCATCGATCCAGAGCAAACAGAAAACGGGTCGCAGAACAGAGGGCTGTATTACGCCGTATCCGGAGTGTAGTACAACCAATGATAGGAGAAACCAACACGTTATCGACCAGGTAAAGAATTGATTTTTTTAGTTCCGCTACGTGCTAATCTACTCCTCAAGGATACCACCTCCCGGCTTGAGCCAGCACGGGCTTACGGCGTCGATCGTCACACCCGAAAATTGCATCACTCGCAAGCCGTCTCCCCATGACTTCTTCGACAAGGCAGACACGTCCTCTCAGCTGGAGTATTCCCCTGCTTCTTCCACACTATCCCTCCACCATCCATTGTCCAACGCCTCCTTCGATCCACATCGTTCGCGCGGCATGTCGATCCTCAACCCATCATGTTCCCGACACAGCAGATCCTCTTCTGGATTCACTGGTTATGCCCAATATTTATCCCCTCCTGGATTGAATCATCGCCCACCCTCTACCATTTCCTCGTTCTCCACGTCTTCCTCACAGGCGCGGCCTGTCTACCAACTTTTCGAGCCCGCGCTCCCTGACGAGCTAGCTCTCGTCCGGTACGGCGAGTGCCTTACAGTACTCCGATCTTTTGATGATGGCTGGTGCCTCGTCGCTCGAGACACGTTATGCTCTTCCCGTGCTTCCCATGCTTCCCATGCTTTCCGTCTTTCTACCTGGATGACGAGTACTGCCGATAGTGCCGACGTTGGCCTCGTACCTACATGGGTATTCATCAAGCCACTCAAAGGCATAACTGTCACGCGGCCTTTCCGCATCGACAGCATCAACGTGCTCCGTCTTACTTAAAACCTCGCCTACGCCAGCTATGCCATCATTTCTGGATCCCATCTTGCGGTGATGTGTGTTTTGGGGTGTGTGTATTTTTTTTACTACTTATTTATTTTGTTGTTTTACTCTGGTTTTATTCGCGGGATGCGCACCGCTCGTCCTGCTTGTTGTTTTCCGGCTCTTGGTGGTCTTTTTTTCTTCCTTTTCTTCTTCTGCAAAAGTACGTGCACGCGGGCGAATAGAAAGTATTGATACCAGGAGATTGTGTGGCTGTAACACATATAATACCCCCTGTTGTGTCAGACAGCTGTCCTAGAAATGAATACAGTCGGCTCCCTCATAACCCATACCTGTCGGGGCAGCCCAAAAGTATGGGTTATGAAGGTGTATGGGTTATTGGCGAGATGGGTAGTAAGCGCCCAAAATTATTGATGTACAAATCGTACGACAACAGGAACTCTAAGATAGTAGTCAAAATGTAATTATTTACGAATAAAATAATCTGTCAACTTTGTGTCCTTCATATCCTGCATTTCAGTGTCTGTTGTCCAAATGATGCCAAGATTCCCAACAGTACTTCCAACTTGCGTGCGAACGAATTGTCGAGCATTCCAATGTACTGTCACACTGTCAGCACAGCCTGCAGTGCCTCTCTACAACTCGGACCTGGCGAGGATGTATTGAAAGTTTTTCACGTGAATTTAACCTCTTGAGCCGCGCTCAAAGTCCAATGCATCATCAAGAATGTCACAACCACTATTCCTACGTTAGTAGTAGCATCACAGTAATCTGATCATAAGTATGGCTTATGGGTTATGCTCCTGAAATCCCTGCGAACCAACTTGGTAGATCCAAAAACCTATGGGTTATGAGGGAGTCGACTGTAGTGTAGTTTAACGTTGAGAGCGCCTCCACAGCAACGAGGGCCTGCCAGTGTGGCTTCCACGACTGACTTTACTAGATCTCACCGCGCATTGCATACATGGGCCCAGGGGCGAATAGCAGTCCACACACCTGGCATTATGGCAACGAACTAGGCTATGTTCAACTCTAAGACGACGCATGCGTCGTGACAGGTCGTCCCCACCATCTGGCGATTTCTCCCATTTTAACTGTACCTGAATCAGACATTACACCGGATTTTTCCGGAAGGACCCTCAAACACGGAGAGCGATAAGTTAATGTAATAAATCCGGAGAGCCTTGACAACGGCATTACGAGACTGTTCACTCGTGCTGGCGTCGGCGAAGAAGGAACAAGAACGCCGGTGATACTTTAGAGTTCTTGACACCCTTCAGAATAGGGGAGACTTGCATTGGAGAGACGAAGCTGGGCAAAGATGCAAATACGCTGGGAAAAGTAGTTCACAAACGAATTAGAGGAGGCTCCCTAAATGCGGAACTAGGAGAGTATCCATCGAGCCCTAGCTTGATCTAGACTAATCAGCTCTTGCCAGGTAGGTCATACTTACTTGGTCCGTCTTATCCAGCGCTGCGAAGACATATCAGGGTGGCGTGAGTCGACAGCGAACGAATCGTGTCGGCCGCGGGGAAGAAATGCATACGTATATACTTGGGTGAAAACGTTGCTTCCTATTTTCCTGCACAGCGACTCATCGCAAATGAGCTGACGTCTCTGGGTCAAAAGAGCTGAATCGAACGACTTGAAACAAATCTACATCGCTTAGATAGTTACTCAGATTGTACAGGAGCGATCTGGATGCCATTTTCAAATGTTTAGGCAGGCTTTGGTCTGCGTCGGTCCTGTCCAGATGTGCGTGTTGGGGTATATGCATTGGCAAGAGTTGGAAGCGGATGGCGCAAC
>JBBPQD010000471.1:0-11611 GCA_038092355.1 Caloboletus inedulis
ACACCGGGAAGGAGTGGTAACTCCATCCGCTCAAATCCAGTAGAATCTATACTCGTAAACTTTGTACTCGTACTCCAACAGGACAAATAATTATTACTGTAAGTGGACTGTCACACGGAGTATCCCGAGCCATATTATTAAGCAAAATTCAAGTCAGGCTGTATCGTACTACCGTATTACTGCAAGGAAGTTAGTAAGGAGCAATACAAGTGAGTAGGGTACATCTCGGGTTCCTCTTTCGCATCATCATGATTCGAGTCAACGCTACACCGCACCCTCCATCCGCAGGTAACCTAATCTAACCACAGCATCAGTCGACATATTTCTTGAATGCCTCATAACAAGACAAAATGATCCGTCTGTTATCCAACGGCTTCATGCCTTCACTCCAGCGGCGATGGGGCCTCGGAATACCGGGAATGTGCGCGTAGACGACAGTGGGTACATCCGGGTAAACACCACCTCCAACCAAAGTTACGAGTTCCGTCGTAACGTTAATCTTGTAGAACGTCGGCGCAGTGCCTTGTATGGTGATCCCTGCCATGACCTTGGACGGAAGTAGGGGTTGAGCAAGAGTTTGCTGGCGGATCCGATTATTGGCAGCAAACGCGGCAATGGCTTCTGCGACGAGTTGTGGTGCTGGATCTGGATTTTCCAGGTGGCGTTTGTCTTCCTGGACAAGCAGCAAGATTTCGTCGTCATCAACGATACATACGTCTGTTTTCGCATGCCTGTTCTCGCCACAGATAACGAATGGAATATCTTTCCTCGTCCTAAGAACCCTGCCTCTCCTGGTGTAGCCAAGTGCGCGTAACAAAAGGACAGCAAAGTCATCGACGGCAGATTCCTCCGCTGGGGCGAGAGACATGGCGAGGTCCATGTGACGAAGAAGCTCACACGCATTGTCGTCAGCTGCGTCGTTTGGGTCTGAAGCAGTGAGGACGTCTGAATTTATTGTGGGCTGGGGCAGATCGGGCCTCTCGAAAAAGGTGGCAGCATCTTGATACACGATTGTAATGTTGTATGCTCTCAGTTCGTTCGTTGTCCAATCATTCCCGGATTTGGCGGTACGGATAAGTTGGGACATGTCGATGACAGGTAGTGCTAAGAGAAAGAGGAGGTTAGCAGCGAGTATTTAGAGTCTAGAAAGTCGAACCGCCAACCTTGGACGAATTGACGAACAGTGTGGCGGGAACTCCACGGTACGTATTTGATGTCTGCTGACTCATACGTTCTGGAATATACATCTGATTCCTAGGAGCCAACGTCAGACGAGAAGGATGGGATGGGCATCCGGTTCCAGAAAGGACGACACGAGGTGGAGTTTTTATAATATATATAAAATAGAAGAAGGCATGGAGTTGAGCAGTACAATCAGTCGTAATGCATACGAGATAACACATAATGCATAGGATTTTGAGAGGTCAACCGAAATATTGTACCTCGTCATGTCCATTTCATGCCGATTTTAGCATACAGACCGGCGGGTCCCCATGTCCACTTGAGTGGAGTGCGTTTTACTATCAGATAGTCCAAGGATGCCTGATGAAGTGAGAGATATCACCTCGTCCAATTTCCACCTGGCTTACATTGCAACGCATTATTGATAGTTCGTCCGTCGGAGACACTTCCTTGCCCGGCCATGGCTAGAAAATAAGATTGTGGCCAACGTGCACTGATCACCGCGATGGGTAAATAGAGGGCGGGCATTCCCATGACGTCTTTGGATGCGGTCCGCCATAAGAGGTGGAGATTGAATATACATCTCCGACCGAAATCTCCCAATTTGCGAAGGGTCATTCTAGCGAGCAAACGGTGTTCCATTAAGTTGCAAGATGACAGGCCAGGGGCTCGAGCAGACGGTGGCGCTTGTGAGATGAGATGACCCCGTGCCGATTCAGAGACTCTCCGAGATCCATATTCCAGACACCGAAGATCTGAAACTCGGGTGGTTTGCCCCTGCAGGAACCTTAGACAGTGTCGCAGGTCGGAGTTGTCGGCTCGCATCCGTTCCATCAATGCTATGTACTTGTCACTGCAGTTATCGAGGGGGATCATCCACTGCTTCACAGCCATGGATGATTGAGTCAGTCCGGAACAGTCGCCACCAATTATGTCGCATACCTACACAATCCCAAAGTCACCCATATGCACAGGCTGGAGCATCTTGACACGATTAGTTTAGCATCGGGAAAGTGGAATGGATGTCCTTGGGAGATGTCGTTGGTGTCTTCTTGGTATTTATTTTACTTGTTGTAAATGCAACGGTGAGGTGGGTCGCGACGGACAGGGATAAGTATGATTTTGTCTGCGCGGAACGGTGCTCCTGCATACACGCACCAAAGACGCCTTTTCTGAGAACATTACATCCCAAGAGTGGATGTTGCAGGCTGTAGCCAGTCTTTGTTGCGACCTCGTATAGGCACTTGAACGTACCTTACAGTTCGAGTTGGTTGATTATGTCGACGCGGGAGCCGACCCAACCTAGACCGCGTCCTCGACGGATGGTGTTTTTCTTAAGGTCAAATGGGTTGAGCAACACTGATACGCCGTGCATCACTCTACACCCCTGCCCGGTCTTTGCAGACAATGCATGACATCAACCTAGGAACCGACGAGCGACGGTGTGGCGGCGTAGAACACATGGTTGCAGCTCCAAAGTGGACGCTAGATAATAAGCACTCTCTGGACGATGGTGAGTACATACGGATGGACGGGACCCTCCGCAGGTCGTGCAGTATTTCCAGAGCACAAAAGAGCTGAGGTGGCACATAACGGTATCGATGTCACGTGCATAGGCAAAGACGTGTTCACATGCGGAAGGAACAGGTATGATTTCATTGCCTCGCCAGGAGACTGCGCTGAGAACCTTTGAATTGTACATAAGTCCCCGCTCGAGGAACGTGCTCTCTGAGATTCCTCCGAGGCGGGTGACCACTTCAGTGAGGATGTATACAGTGGTATCAGACTGTAGAACCATCCTTTAGGCCAATGGAGATCACGCCCGTGGAGGCAGCACCCAATGGGATGGAGGACGCCGGCGATGGCATTGCAATGTTGTCCACGCGCGTAATCAAAGTCGGTCTCGCCGCCAGCTAACGCTTTTTTAGCGCAACAGGTTCTCCAGCCGGTCTCCGCCGAGCGCGCTCCGATTCAATGTCCGAATATCCGTTTACGGCCATTTCAGCAAGTGTAGCAGTCCGGCATTTTGCGGCACAGGTAAACTCTCTAAATATCCGTCTCCGACCGAAACTAGTAAATTTGGTCGCCATGGTTCATTGCAGCTACTCCTTGGCCTCGTCGAAAAAGTGGTACGTTGACGAACAAACGGATACTGTTCTATGGACTTGGCAGACGACCAGACAAGCCGTTCCCATGAGTTGCCCATATTTAAACTCCGAATATCCGACGAGCACATCGTCCTCCAAAATACGAAGCCTTTTGGTGACGTTCAGTTGCCTTTTTGGGTTTACTCACCTGATCGGTAAATACTCACACAAGTCACGAATCTGCGTCGTCCATGGCTTTCTAGGATCTGCTGTTCAATAAATCTTGACACAGCACGCCTGGTACTTGGAAGCTTGCAGCGTCACTTTGACATACCGTCCTGACTTGGCGGGCCGCCGTTGGTCCCGCTGCCATCACACCGCCTCACACAGCAGATTGATATCGACTTGTTCCGATAAAGTCAGGCCCATTTTCTGTTCTTCCACCGACTGACACTTCACCATGGCAAACCCTTGGGGTGCTTGGGACGACGTGCCCCCACTGGTGGATGCAAATCCGGGCTCTCAGGCTCCACGTGCTAGTATTCCGCCGCCTCCGGGTGCAACCGTTATGCATCCCAATGGACCAGCACCGCACACAGCACCTACGGGTGCGATGCAGTATCCTTGGGGCACACCCTTCCCCAAGTATGTTTTACGCACGTTACAGATTCGCTGCTCAGCTCGCTCATACAATCATCACAGTAACACCTTCCCCACCCCACAACAAGATCGGTTTGCTACATGGCGCCAGTACTATGATCCCGCCGCTTATCCACAGCAATCGGCGCCGAGTCCATACATCCCACACCAGCCCATGCACCCCGAGATGCCATCGCACGACCCGTTCGCGCAGCATCGCAGAACGCACAGTCAACCCAACCCACCACCAAGCACCCGCAAGAGATCGATTTCTATTCATAAGAACTCCCCATGGCCATCACAGGGCGATCTGTCGCCCTTGGATATCCCGACTAGGATGCCAGATATCCATCAGTTCGCTCCACGCGCTCCCGACATGCATACGCCCTCATCAACCCTTTCGCGCCCGATCTCTGCGAGCGCTCGCATCCCGCCTGGGATGTATCAGGAACGTCCCCAGCAATGGAGACACGATTTTAAATTCAAATCTGGTTTTGCGTCCATGTTACGCAGCTGGTCCAACCCCGTACGGACCTTGGATGGTCAGTCCCGCGTTCCTTTCAGGATCGCCCTATGTTTGTTCATCACACTTTTTTTTCAGAATTCGTCGACAGCGCCAAGCTGGACCTTCATCCCTTTCTCCGCTACACCAAGTCCCGTCCAATGACGGTATATGATTTACGTCGTGAGCCCCTGACGCTCACGTTCCGACAATTGGACCGTCCACCCCTCGCGAACGATATGGATCATTCTGTCACTAATCCCCCTACCCAGTACATGCGGCTCTATCACTCACGTCTACCTTGGTATATCGACATCAAGGCAAATGGCGCTCCATACATATCCCTAGCAGACTTCTTCCAGCAGCTGTTCGCTGCGCTGAGCAAGTCAATAACCAAATACGACTATTACAACAGCGAACTGGATGACGAGGATCGCGAAGTCCTCACACGCACATACTATGATCGTTGCCGTCGTGAAGAAGAGAAGATGGAAGGCGTGAAGCGAGTCGATTTCCTCCGCGGAAAGTATCAGTGGATGGGGTTACTCGCAGGCAAGAATGGGATGTGGCGCTTGAGAACGGGCTGAGTAGGTTTGATATGAATACCGTCTTTACGCCCGAGTTATGTAGTCAATTATCTTGCCTTGTGGTCTGTTTCCTCCAGTCTCACATGTATGTTATGCAATCATGATCTCTAGTCTCATGCACATGAAACATGGACTCTCAACATCCTTGTCCATGATGATAAGGCATTGTCGTCCGAGCTACAAACGTTTTCATACCATCAAGCCATCATGCAGCAAACATAGTCCAAGCATCCCCCGGAAACCCCATCTTCCCGGTCACTCTCCGCAAGCGATCCATTAGCGTCGTGGGGCCTTGCCAGGTGTGCACCAGCCAGGCCACTTTCCATCCGCGGCAAACCCACACAACCTCGGCACGTCCTCCATCCACAATCGAACTACCGGCACCCGCGTCTCCTCCAAAGTGTTGTGATCGACGAACATCTTCGACCTTCGACCCAGCATAAACTCACTCGCCACGTCTCCACTGATTCTTAGCTCTCGCAACCGAGGCATCTTTTCAATCACCATATCCAACGCCCTCTCCGTGCGTCCGATGACGAGATTGCCCCACTGCCGAAACGGCGGGAGTGCAACGTCTTGAATGGCAAGATACACCACATTCTGAGAAATAGCGAGCAAGAAAGCGAAGAGCCCAGTGTTGGTGATGCCATCGATCCTATCCAGTACCACCCGTTCGAGCGTTTTCGCAGACGGCGCAAAGAGATGGACGAGGTCCTTGTCGCCTACATGGGATTGACTGAGGGTGAGTTGGGTCAGCGTGCACGTGGGTGGTCGCAGAGCGAATCGCCATATGCCGAGGATCCCGTGGAGGTGATGCAATTTGAGGGATTTCAGTGCAGGCCACCTTCCCATACAACGCGCCAGCTGGACGACGCTGAGCAAGCGTGTCGCACCCTCTATCCGGTGGTGCTTGAGGATTCCTTCGAACGGCCTCTCCTCCACCTGTCCAACCGAAAACGTGTGCAAGTCGCGAAGTGCATGGAGGACCACGAAGAGTGCGTCTGCCTGACACGGATCCAATTCTCCGAGGTGCAAACATTGTACGTTCTTCGTGGTGCGAAGGATAGCTATCAGCGCCGCTGTAAAGCGCGCTGGGTCCTTGCGTCGGGGAACATTAAAAATGTCCTGCCAATCCTCCGACTTTCCAAAGTTGTTCGTGGTGAAGTGACGGAAGGTGTACCCAAGGAGAGGTTTCTTGCTCAACGCGTTTGCTAGGGCATATACGTCCAGGAGATGTCTTGGTTGACTCCACTTGTCATCATCCGAGAAGCTCAAACGGGAGTGGAGAACATTCATCGCGCATGACCATGTACGGCACACCTGCGCGAATGATAGCAGATCGTGGTGCCAGCTATTCCGAAACTCAGCGTCCTCGAATGTTTTGATAAGAAGTTCGGTAGGAAGAGAGCCATTGGTGATCCTGGGGCGAACAGTGACGGAGGGGAGAACCCGAACAAATCGTGTGGTGATGTACTCCACCCGAAAGGTGGGGTTGGATGCTATCCAATATGGTTCGGGCCCTCCTGATGTGAGTGGGGTCCACAACAAGGTCGAGTGCGTGAAGGACAGGGAGAGAGACAAGGTGTCGGAAGTCAACGAGAGCTCGTGTTCGAGCAGAACACTCATAGAATCGCGGCTCAGTTCCTGGATACTTGCTGGGGAGCGAAGAACGAGGGTATCAGAGCACCACTTGGAATCCGTTTTCAGACCAACTGCAACCTCGAATGCGATCGTGAGCTCGGGGAGTGTAGACGCATTGAGAGGTGCATTTTGGACTTGGCCTCTCAACAAATGGATCGCTGGTTCTGATTGTTGGATGTCCTGTGCAGGATAACGAGATGAATACAACTCGACACGTCTTGTTCGCCACCCAGACGCACCCAAGCATCAGATCGAGTGTCTTTTGGCGACTCTTTGCTATAGTATAAGAGGATACGGGCGGTGGAAAAAAGGTGCCTCGACTCTCCCTCGAACACCACGACGAGCGTCGTCTGTCGGGGCTGCCAAACGGGAACATGACGCCGCTTAGGTCCATCCCAGTGGTACTCATAAAACGAGTAGTCCGGAACGGCAGGACACGACGTCGACGCTCTGCTCTTCAAGTTGTCCAGTGATGGTTTCATGGAAGAGCATCGTAATACAAGCACCCACAAGCAAACCTTTAGACGTAGTATGTAAAGGACGCGGGGGTCCGTACAATAAAAATTTTAGGTGGCCCTGGTTTTGCATACAATGGATTAGGGAGCGGAAGCCAAGCGAATAATGAATCCCCCCACCATGTGACCCTTTTTCATAATGAATTCAATGCATGAGTAACCGCTTGTTTAGCTCTTTTTTGCGTTTTGTCTGCTGTGTTTTTTTTTCCTCGAACTCTGGCAACTTGAAGCCAGAGCTGCAAACCACATTTTTGCGACCACGTCTCATCGACTTGGACCACCATTAGGATCGCCAGAACGGGGTAAGTTGCATGCCCAATGTAACCATTTTAGGCCAACTTGTCATCGAGGCAAGCCACTGATCAGTACCTCGCGGCTAACTTGGCTACGATTGATTCCGCACATTAAGTAGTATTGACACTGACTGATATGTGCGTACCCATCACCGCCCACATCACCGTGCGACGTGGTGACCCCGGGTATCTCCCATGTACCTCCCCCGACGGCCATTTAAATTAACACGTCAGCATAGCACTTGCACACCTCCCCGAACTACACTCAAGTTAATGCTTTATCAACTGTACTCGTATTGTTTGTCGAACAGTGTGTTGTATTCCATCGGGTTCTTTCCAGCCTGAGTGCACGATCACTGCAGTACAATGTCGTTTCGTAGCTCGAACATGACCAGTCATGTAACTTAAGGTTGAAATCAGTGCCTGCGCTGCACCACTGGAAGAGTACGACACACTTTAACGCTCCATGATCTCTTGCTGGTTGTCCATAGTAATATGCTGAACAATTTCCTCCGTTTACTCAGTAGTAGCCCAGTGCTCGACGCGAACATGTTGGGCTTGTTCCTCGTCCATCGGGCGCTGTGAAAATACAGCCATATCGGAGTCATGTTTCCTTCGGTGTGGTGCCTATCATAAGTAAGGCGAGATATATACATTTCACATGCAGACACGTTACCACAGGATGAAGCTGCACACTACATATTCTGTACATTTCCAAACTTCAATTTAAATAGTATGTATCGACTTACGTTCTGCGTGTCACTGTGCCGCATCTGCTTGGAGGGCTTCCCTGACAGGGACCCCAACTCCCTCCTAATTTTCATGCTTCACTCTGTGTCGCCCTGCATACTCGCGATTGCCTCCCCGAGGTAAAGAGGGCCTGCCGGCCGGCTGAGGTGCAGCGAGATACCGCTCGTATCGAGCATGTGCCTTCACGTAGAAATTGTACTACTCGGACCACGCATGTATCAATGTCGCGCTCGAAAGAGGACTAAAAAAAATCAAGAACGCACCCACGGTGCAGAAGAGCGGTCAGGGTGAATTCCCCAATCCCTGTAGCTGTCGCTGATCTGGTCTAACCGTTTGCCTTCAGTAAAAGGCACCGGATATTCTCCTGGAGGCTGTGTGCTGAGCCATGCTTCATACTGTTTGTTTGCTTGTACCATCTCGTCGTACTTTCAGAAATGACACATGTGAGTACTGAGTGCACGGAATTTAGGTTACTATACTTACCCAACGCGCATCTGCACGTTCTTTACTCACTGCCCAATACCGAAGTGAGTTGGAGATCGAGTCCAGACGACTTCCCAATGGCACATCGCGAGTACCGAATGGTATTGGATAGGCTCCTGGCTCCTCTTGCGGCAACTCTGGGGACGAATGTGTCTGATGGCATGAGATGTTTGACTTCTTGAACAACGCGCGGAAAAACCCCATGAGTAACGCGAGGAAAGGGGAAATGAACGGCGATAGAGTCGTCTCGCGCCTTTTTATAGGTTTCAGGCTGTATTGACTGGTGTTTGTCGAGACGGTCGTAAACGACCTTGCACGGATGATCTGAACATTTCGTCAAGACAATCATCATCACGTCGGCGACGGTGCGGGACAGGTGCACTGCCATTTTTGAACTCCGCCCATACATTCCTCATAGGGTCATGATAACAATCCCCATTTGCACACTTGGGCCTGATTGACAAAGAATATAAGTAGAACATCAGGAAGCTGACATCCCGATGCCATCTCCACGTCCAGGAGTGCCTTCAAGTTGTGGTTGTGAAATGGGCAAATGAGCGCGCCCCACAGAGGTGCACATCTCGACACATCAGTTGAAGTGACAATGGACACTCGTCAATATTGCGACTGTACAATGCGCGCGAATATTGTTAACAGGACGAAGCTACATACTACATACGCAGATATTCCGTACATTTTCGAAACTTCAATTTAAATAGCATCGACTTACATTTTGCATCTCACTGCATCTGCTTGGAAGACTTCTTGACAAGGACTCCAACTTGCTCCTGATCCTCATGCGGGACTCTGTATCGGCTACCGAGTTTGCCACTAGAGGTATTGGCTTCGTCAGACTCTTCATCGCTCGACATAATCACATTTGTGCGCCTACGCTTGCGCGCGTGCTTCACTGGGGATGTCATCTCCTCATCTGAGCTTGTGGATTCATCAGAATCGAGAGAGGTCATCACTTGCACTACCGTCGTCCGTGCGTTTGTCAGTGCTCGACGAATATTCTATTTCATCGCTGTCTGACTGGACAAAACTATCCTTGTCGTATTCATCTTCATCTTCATCTGCTGACCCTCGCGAGTCATCCCATGGTCCGATTGCCTCACCGGGATGTTGGGCACTTTCCTTCGCCGGCGGGGGCCACGGCGGTGCGCCCGTTGCCAATCTTCGAGACGGCGAACCAAGTCCCTGAATCGATAAAGCTTGACGACCACAAAAAAAGCCATGATATATTGTGGGTGCGGGGGGGGGGGGGGGATAGATATACCCATCCGCATTCTTGCCTTACGGGATCAAAACACCAGCGGATAAAACCACGACGCTGGTACGCTTGGTCTAGACGGAGACCTCGGTACCGTTTACCGAACCAAATTGGCACAGATCCGGGGGAACGTGACTTGTATACGTCGTCCAGGAAACGTTGGTTAGCATCATACAATGGCTGGTACTGGACATGGAGTGTGTTAAGCGAGCCAGATCACAGATAGGACGCGGATTGGAACGACATACCCAGTTCTGGTAATGGTTAGAAGGACGTAATGCCCACCATATTTCATCTTGCGGAACATCCTCAATAAGGCGGCCTGCATACTCGCGGTTGGTTCCCCGAGGTAAAGGGAACTTGACGGCCGGCCGAGTTGCAGCGAGATGCAGCTCGTATCGAGCATTTGCCCTCACGTAGAAATTGTACTACTCGGACCATGCATAAATCAATGCCGTGCTCGGAAGGAGACTAAAGGGTCAAGTACGCACCCACGGTGCAGAAGAGCGATCAGGGTGAATTCCCCAATTCCTAAAGCTGTCTTCGATTTTGTCCAGTCTCTTGTCGTGAGCAAAGGCGACCGGATATTCTCCTGGGGGCCGTGTGCTGAGCCATTATTCATACCTGTTATTCGCTTGTACCATCTCATCGTACTTGGAGATGATGCATATGAGTGCTGAACGCATGGAATCAAGTCATTGTTCTTACCCAAAGCGCATCTGCACGTTTTTTATCCACTGCCCAATACCGGACCGAGCTAGGGATGGAGTCCAGACGACTTCCCAATCCCACACCGTGAATACGCAATGGGATTGGATAGGCGCCTGGTTCCTCTTCCTGTGGCTCTGGGGACGAATCTGTTTGATTGCTTGAACTGTTGGACTTCATGAGTAACGAGAGGGAAGGATAAAACGAAGGATGAGAAAGTCGTCTCGCACCTTTTTATAGTCCTCATGCTTTGCCGGAAACCGTCTGAATCGGCCTCGCAGGAACGATCTGGACGTTTCGTCGACACAATCCATGTCGGATGGACGATGGGCGGGACAGACAGGCGCACTACCAATTTTGAACTCCGCCACGGTGCACAGGGGCAGGGGAAACCAAGTCCCTGTCGGCTGTCTTTGTACTTGTTTGGACGTACATGTTTCACTTCGCCCCTTTATGTTTGTCTTATATTAATTTGTATGCCCCGCCCTTTTATGATGAGTCCGCCGACGCGTTGGTCGGGGTAGATTCTACCTCTTTCACTTTGTCCTGTGAGTGTTATCGTGCGTTTTGCGCTGCGAAGGGCTGATGAATGTGGCTATATCACAATTTGGATGTATAGATGTCCGTTGTTTGCGTCCGGTGGCGCGATCGTAGCCACCTGATCTCGTGTCGATCGTCCTGATCCGAGATCTTCGTTGTATGGCGAATCAGAAATCAGTGCTTTGGTACAAACCCTTATGACCGTTTAGCACCACAGCAAGGGCATTCGCATGCTGATAAAACTGTACATTTCTGCTGTGAATGTGTTGCCACGCACGCGGCCTTTCCTCCTTTATTATAGTTAGTAGGACAAAGAGAGGAACGAGGGCGAGGATGTCCGTCGAGGGGTAATTAATAATTCCGCGCGCTACTGGTACCACCGCGATAATCCGCATGTCCGGCTTGTTTCTC
>JBBPQD010000472.1:0-11580 GCA_038092355.1 Caloboletus inedulis
CGAGACCTAGCGCCAGGGTTTGAATGTTCGTTGACAGAAAACGAGGGAACAATACTGACCGCTATGACCGCTACAGGTATCCAGATAGACCTTCCAAGAATCCAGATTCTCCACGCAAAAAATGTCTGCACTATCGACGAGGCTGGGAAACAACATTTCCCATCAGCACAGTTGAATTTGAGAGAAAAAAAAGTCGTATACATAACCCGGTGAGTACGCACAGCGCCTGAAAAGCCCATGTAGAAAGCTTCTCGAATATCGGTACCCCACCGAGGATGTAAACTCTCTGTCCAGTGACGAGACACGATAGACAGCGGATGTTGGCCCCAGAAATTGTACTATACACGACGAGGACACTGTTGAACACCTCTAAGAAGAACACCAAGAGAACTGCTCGTCCGATGTAATTCTATGAGCGTCATGCTGACTGAAATGCAAATTCGACTTTCTCACCTGTAGACTTGAGGCCTCTGGGGTCGTGACGGAAGCGCATTAGATAAATAACTAGCATATATAGCGTCGTCAGTCTGAGGTAACTATATTGTTCATGGTGTCACTGACAAACTTGAAGGCTCAAGACACCAAGAAATCCAAAGTTCAAAAGGTAGCCAAGTATCTGGATCCAAAAGGCACGCGCCTGAGTGTATGACAGCCTCATAAACAAGGGCAATACGCACGAACGGGATATCGCTGTCGAGGCACATGCGTCACGGTCCGCTACGCTGGATACGTGTAAGACGGATACTCACGAGATTTCTATTGGTACTAGGACTTCATAATCCGACGGTGGCCCGAGCACGCTAGATGAATACGTGGGTCTCGTTAACATGCAACCGCGCCGACCCTCGAGCAGCGGAAACACGCACGGTGATGACATCGCTCACAATCTAAGCGATATAAGAGACAGTTTGGCGACCCTGACGGCAGGGCGGGAGATAAAGGGCCGCACTCGTGACCTCGCCTGCGGTCTTTATGAGGGGCTATTCTTGGATGGATTCAAGCTTAGGGTCAAACAAAATGGTAATAATCTCCCATGGTACACACCTAGTGTTTTTAGATGTGCTGGCAATGACCTTGGCTCGCTCCCGGGGCTGGGAATTCGATGATACAGGTTCCCTTGGTACCCCAGGATAAAAAAAGTACCAATCGATGATGAGAAACAGCATGTCACAGAAGCATCAGTATGATGCCTTCTGACAGGTGCGTGTTATCATTTGTCACAGGCTGAGAAATGGGGACGGGGGTGGTAATCTCCAGCCATGATTCCGAGTGCGTGTGGGGTCGTATCAGAGCTACTTGACGGGTCTCTTCAAAATCACTGTCGACGCTCGAACCTCAGCTGTCCAAGGCCATTGCACAGAGCATCGCCGGTGATCACGAGATAACTATCAGTACCTGGATTACGGCTGTTCAGCCGACTCACGGATCTGAGAGATAACCAGAGAACGACAGTTCACGGCCTTGCGCAATGACATATCCACGAAGCAAGATATGGATCCCATAATGTTTAGATATGGCCGACGCCTTTCGTACAGACGCCCCGGTCAAGTATCGAATGACCGAACAGATTCTGATCCTGGTGTTCTCGTGTGTATAAGATAATATAAATCGAGTCGCTTGAGACGTCGGTTGCAGGCAGCAGGATACTGAGGGAGTGAGTACCAAAGGACACCTTGTACGAGGGTTTACTGACAGACCTGGAATTCTGAAACACGCAAGATCTATGTCAGTGTTTTCGTCGTGAGCCATAAGGCTCAGCAGCCTCCCGAGCGCGTCCAGCAATGCATGCTTATCTATGGGACCGATTCCCCGAGCCAGCGTTCGTCCTCGAAGGTCAACAAAGAGCGCGTTGACTATTTCCTTTGATAGTAGGGGTCGCGAAGCCATGTCATTGTCATTTTGGTCCGGTCCGTCAACCAGACCTGTAAACACCAATCTAAGAGATATGCGGCACTTGCTCGATGTCACCCATTTTGTCATGTCATGGGTAATCTGACATTTCCCAGTGAGTGTCGATCAATTGCATCTTCATCCGAAACCGCTCATCAACAGGTTAAGATGGTTTGCAGCGTCCACTTTCCTATCTGCGCGCTGGACACGAGTCGTTGAACCATCCATTGATGGGTGCCTGACAATTGGCAAGAAGAAAAAATAAGATAACAGTCAATAAACTTGCCACCCTCAGCAGGAAGCTGGGTCAGGAGAGTTTGGGCATTACCCCAAACATTACGGGCAAATCGCTTCAAGTCACCTAGGTAAGCTAGCCTTTGCGACATCAGTGACAACAGCGACGAGAGTCGAGGTGGTGTTGTGGTGTGCATGGAGAGTGGATCTGTGAAATCGTAGGTTTTAAAAGGCTTGTTCGGTCTGGCAGGATAAGAGTGGGACGATTCACGCTCCGCTGTACTTGAGAATGAATCCAAATTAATTAGGACTCACTTACGTACATTTACATAAGGGAAGGCACCAAGTGTTATGGTAAGGGTGACAAGTGATGCGCTCGTATCATGGCCGTGTAGCTGCATATGCTATACCTTTCTATGCAGCTCCGCACACCACCAGATCGGGCGAGAGGTCTTGATCGTCACGAATTGCTCCGCGGGGACCAGGTGATTGGAGGTGGACACTAGGCCGTCAAATGATGATTCTGTTCCATCTTCAAGAAGGTGATCAGAAACAAAAATGCAGAGTGAATGTTTGGGTTCACCCAAGTTCCATCGAAGACCAGATGTGGATAACACAGTAGAATCTATACCGACAGGCAAGAGACCACAGGTTGGGCCCAGGACGTCGTGGTCGATGGATATGCGGTGATGTCCCTTGGCACAATTCAAGATCACAGCTCCATGTTTTGATGCACACGCTCACCCCGTCAAGAACCCAACCAATATTGTCATCTGTAATGACGTAGACTCTCGACCTCGTCTGCCGGATCTTGTAGATGTATGAGAGGACGTGTATAGTCTGGTCGAGTCTACCAGAGAATCCACCGAGAATGAGTGTTTCATACTGGATTCGAATGCTTAAATCTATGAATAGAGTTGGTCAATGGATCAGTCTAACCTTGTGCCCTTCCTTGCGTTCATTCTCTTCAAGTGTTTCGATGCACTTCATAAGATCTGTGGTATCCTGGTCCAAGTCTTGCCTGACGGGTACTCCCTAAGCAGTTGTAAGATCGTCCATCCTATTGGAAAGCTTCAAAAGCGGACCCTGGTGGAATAGTACTCTCGAACGTCCTCGCGTAGAGAGTCCAGATCACCCTTGATCAGATCAGGAGTGTATCTATGTTCCGTTCGTCAATCACAAGGCGAGATAAATGAGGCTAATCAAGTCCGAACTCCTCTCACAGATTTCGCAACTGTTCTCCATCCTTTGTCTCCCCAAGGAGGTCGTACAGGCGATTGGCACCACCATCAGCACAACATCTCCAAGAGCAAGCTTTCCAGAGTGTTCCGAGCAAAGGCAGCGAGAAAGGCTGGTTGAGGATGATCAATGCCCGACGAACGCCTTCGCGGTTCGATGTCAGAGGGTTCAGAAACGGCGTTTCCCATTCCACGATCTTGGCGTCAGCGACCATGAGGTTATCACTAGCGGGTCAGCTTTCTTTTGGCAGTCGGACGGATGGAGAGAGCAACCAGGCCGGGCGAGCGCCCAATGAGACGCAGAGCATTGGAGCGTTCCCGTACAAATTTCCTTGTATGTATGTTGAAGACCGCTGCCAACGCTGTGGCCCGCGTCCTGCATGCTCCGATTGCTGTACACCACACGAACCGGAATAATATATGGGACCAAGCCGCACGAGAGACCAGAAACTGGCCCAAGACGATGTAAAAGCGTTGCTTCAGGAAAAGGACGACCGAGTGCGTGCGCTCCAATGACATTTGACTTGCCACACGAGGTCTCACTCGCTCATTACGTTTTGCCGACGTCTTTTTTCTAGATAGCGACCCTCGAGACGCGCTTGGAGGCATATTGTGCGCGTGCATCAACTGCTCACACCCGTTTACTGAAAACGATCGACGTGTTGGATGTGTTGCGTTCTCAACACGCGCTGGAAATTTCGGTGGAGGAGCAGGCAAAAATGAAGCTCGTACACGAAGCAGATCGTTGGCGCGGCGTGGCGAAGAATCTGGAGGTAGAGAAGGACGAGTTGAAGGATGTCGTCGAGGATCTGATCGAGAAAGGTACGTCGAGAGCCCTTCTTCTCCCCCAAGTTATTCCCAGACATTCAATTCTGTGGCATGGACTGCATGGTGTTTTTTCGCCCTCTGTTTGGTTTATCAGTTCAAGTCTCGAACGAATGGAGCTCATGGCCGTGTAGCCGGATGCACATCACTAAACATGCGGGTGTGTCGTCTTTCCCACTCTTCAAACCTATCCAACGCCTTCTAGGGAGGCAATCTCAATGTCGAGTCCCCAGAGCAAATTGCCGCAGGCACGATTGATGGTGGTGGGACGAAAGACGACTTCAACAGCGACTTGCTGGCATATGCTACCTCTATAATCGCCAGACTAAGGACGGAACTTGACTTAGAACGGCAGAGTCACAGCAGAACTGTAGAAGAGGCCAATCTCCGTATCGAGGAACTCGAAGCCAAGGTCGCAGTGCGCGAGGCTGAGTTGGAAAGCTGCATCACCTCGCACGGAGACCGGCAACATCAACCAGGAGAACTTGAGAATGTCTCTACACAAGCTTTCGAGAAGCGAAAACTTGGTGAGAGGCTTGCCAAGCCGAAACCATTGACAGACGAGGAGTGTCTTCGCTTCCTGGAGAGCAACAACGCGCGAAATAGATCTTTGGAATTCGAGATTCGTCATATTGCGGAAAAGGTAAGCATCCTACAGTGATATGAGATCATTTGATTTAGTCTGACATGATCAGCTGGAGCAAGCCAGGCTGGCGGCATCGACTTCTAGCAGCTGGAGCAAGGAGCCTAGGTCGCCAACACCGAGAAATGGTCACAAAGCTAATCCAACACCAAGTCCTCGAACAAGAAGTGCATCAGTTGATTCAAACGCTCTATCGCGTCCGTTGGATGCGGGACAAACCACATCAATACCAGTACCGGCATCACCTTCGACAATGCTTTCAATAGCCCAACTCGACAACCAGATACGCACGATGACTACTCAAATGGATGCCCTTGTATCAGAGCGGACGACCCTGATCGAAGCGGCCGCAAGGCAACGAAGAGTATGTCTACTTCTCTTTCTCGCCGTGCTTTTGCAGGCAACTCAAGCCTTGGATATGTAGGTCACGGATGGGATAAACATAGACACTTTCCAAGACGTCTTGCGGGTCGAAAGAGAATGCATCCGGTGAGGCGTCCGTCTCATGTTTGAGAGGCCTTTTCTGATGACAACGGCACAGACTCCAAGCCGAGGTCGACGAGCTTCGAGAGCAGCTTCAGCATGCTCGTACCTTTGCACGCGGTCGAGAAAAAGCCCTTTTGCGCGAAATCGCGCAGCTCCGAGCATCCGCGTCTAACTCGTTCGCCTTGCGACCTGCCCACGTAGGTCTTCTCCATTACATACAATCACGCCAATGCATCTGTTTTAACTCTGAGTACGCATATCCGCATAGGATCTGCGCCACGTCTTTAGTCCGCAACCGTTCGAGGATGACATCACAAGCGAGGAAAGCATGGAACTCGCATCACCCCTCGTGCCAACCATCATCCCTAACCCCAACCCCTTCCTTGCCCCTCCATTTCACGATCCGGAGACAGAACCAGATTTTGTGTCACTCCCATTTTCCCCACAACACGCGTCCTTTTCCGCACTCGAGGTCCCACTGACCCCTACCCTCACCATGCGTCGCAGCCCCGGCCCGCCGGAGATAGAAAGGGTGCAGGCAGCACTAGATGCAGCATGGACACACCTGGCGCAGAAGGAGGAGGCACTAGCGCAGCTCCGCGCTGAGATGGAAAGGCTCCGGCTGGAGGTGCAAGCGCAAACGCGGAGCGACGGGGATGGGGATGGTGGCTAACATCTTGAGGTCTCCCCGCCCCCCCCGCACATACACCAATCATAATAATGTACGTGAAACCCCCGATCTAAAAACTGTTTGTCTTGCATTGGCTTCTGTTGATTCTGCTTTGTAACTTATCGTCTCCATGCTCTTCGTTATCTTGCTTATCCGAGTTTTGTTTCATATCCCGTGGTTGTTTGTACACTAATCTCGAGCAGTCTGTACAACCTATCAACGCTTCAGAACGAAGAAAGTCGATTATATGCATAGCGAGGATACTCTAATGCATTCTCGTGTTTGCACGATACCGAACAACGTCTGATCCCCTACCAACATCCAGCTAGGTAGTGTGTGCGCATAAAGAACGCGATAGATATACTCGAAAGACCTCAAGTCATCATACTATATCCACATTGCGCCGATCGCGCAACGTAAATATCCCATGCATGTATACCAATGTGCAGAATAGAGTGCCAAGTGCTCGACGCTGGGCGTTGGACTTATTCACAGCCCCAGCCCCAGAGCGACATGGGCGTACCGCAAAACTCACTCAAAACTCAGCTCCACCACCAAAGTGGCAGTCATCAACACCACATACGCCAAGATCATAAACACTCCCCACCGTCTCGAAAGAACGTAACCCTTCATCGGGACAACCACCAACGTCGTTACCAACAACATCAACAGCCCGACCGCACTCGTGATCAGGGTGGGTGTGAAGTGGAGGTTGTAAGGGGTTCCGCCCGAATTGTCGATGACGTAGGAACCAGAGATGCCGATACCGAGGAGGATGTTGACCATGGGGCCGCCGAAGCAGGCGGAGAAGGCCATCATGGGGGCAAAAACCTGTGCATGGGGGTGTGGGTGGTGAGTGTGGGTGTATAGAGTACACGCGAGGGAAACGTACGGCGACGCTCGTGTTGGCGACGAGATCGGCGAGCGAGTTACCAACGGCGAAGATCGTGAGACCGATGATGGCATCCGAAAGCCCAAAGATGAACCCAAAGGTCTAGAAAAGCAGAGATGCGTGAGTGCGCATCGGATACAGACGGGGGTTCAGAATTATTTACTTGGAGGACGTTCACGACTTCGTCGGCAATTGCCATGATCCACACGACAGAGACGAGGAACCCCATGCAGCATCTCGCCATCTGAGCAGCAGGGTGCAACCTCATGTTGGAAAATGCGAGCACAAGCAACGCAAGCACGAATCCCCCGAGGGCTGTCCCGCCCAACAGCAACTCTATGTGGCTGCTCCTACCTTGACTCCAAGTCAAAAAAGGCGTGACCATCACAAAACGAAGACGACGCACTGAACAACACGGCGACACAAAACAAGGGTCCGAGGATACATTGGACGGCTGTCAACCACTTGTTGGACTCTACCACGTGAAGGTCTTCTTGGATTTCGTGCTCAGTAATCAATGCCCTCTCGACTCCCTCCTCCTCAAATTCGGATAGATGTGTCCCGTGTCGGTTTATCTTTTCCTCGTGCGAACTATCGTTACCATAGGGGATTATGACGACAGGTAATGTGATCGTCAACGCCATAACGGCTGGAGCGGCGAGCAGCGAGACGATCTTCCCTGTCGACGTCTTTGACTTGAAGTGATGGAGCGACGGGAACAAGATATGCCACGCCCGCGCGAGAACATGCCATAGACCCTGAGGCCGGGTGGGAGGGATCTGTTCCTCGACCTCAGGCAACGGTAACGCATCAGTAGGAGATGCAGGCGTGTGTGAGATCGAGGGTATCGTAGGGATAGAGAGCGGAGTACGTGCGCCTTCCTCCTCGTGCAGGTTCACCAGTTCTGCGTCCTCACGGCCCGGATCCTCTGATATGGAGGTGCGGAGCAGTTTTGGGGAGCGGTCGTTCAAGGGAACACCAAGTGCCCTGCCCCATTCTTCAGTTTCGGTTGGTGGATGTGGAGAAATGTGGTAGTGGCCACCTGCGTAAGGCGTCACGGGGGAATCAAACATATTGAGGGATGAACTAGCAGCCTGGCTTTTGAGGGAGGAAACGACCTGGTGGAATTCTATGGCACCGACCAGAGAGAAGGAAGGCATTTGGGCGAGGTGAGGAGAGCTGATTGGCGAGGGCGTGCGAGAAGGAGGTACAGGGAGGAGTTGAGTTTGTACGCGAGGTGCAGTAGGTGCGGAGGAGGATCTAGTACGTGTGGGTATTGGGGACAAAAGCGGCACTGTCAAACTACTTGAAGGTGGTGGTGGTGGTGGTAGTGAATCTTCGGAGGGAAGAAAAGTGAGCATGACGAGATGTCAAGTTTGAAAAGGAATTACCGTCAGAGTACGGTTCCAGTGGGCTTTCATCCAAGTACTCTGCGCGCACGGTTGCTTCGATACGACGCTGTTTCTCTCTACGGCTAGCCCACCAACCGCCAACGACGACGGTGAGGGCATAGAAGACGTACCAGACGACGAGTATTGTTGACTCAAGAGCAGTTATCATTCCATCTCGAAGAATGAAAAGTAGCATGCATATCGCGATAGTGAAGAAACCGACGTCACGAAGGAACGGGATGCGATCGACTTTAAACGGGCGGATGATGCACATGGACCCTGCGACGCAGGAGACGATAAATGATGCTGCACCCAGTAGCTCACCGATTGCCAAACTCCCTGAGTTTGCCCGCATAGCAGAGAATGTCGCGAAGACATCCGGACTGGCGTTTCCAAAGGCAAGGAGCGTGACACCGGCAACGTCTTCATTCAACCTGAGGAATTGCGCAATTGCGGCGAGATTTGGGGTGAAAAAGTCTGCGGCAGATATTCCGAGGGTCGAAAAGAGGAAGGCGAGCCAGAGGAGGAGCGCTGTGAATATAAAGGGTCGAGCGGAAAGAACAGCACAGAAGTAGAGTTGTAGATAAGGAATTGAGAGGACAGTGTCTGACGTCGGACACTGGTCACGGACATGGATACATTGGTCCGAAGCAAGTTCAAAGCCGAGTGGTCGGCACTAGGTCAACAGGACATGAGCAACGACGGGTATCATGATAAACTGAGTTGGTACCTCGGTTTCACCGACTGGAACGTCCAACGAGGTCGCGAATGGCATGCGTTGCCACAGAGTGGTTTCGCGATGAAGTGCAAGCTGATAGTCATGTGATGGCTGCGCATACCTGCTCTGAGACCAAAGAACACTGTTGACGACGAGACAGACGACAAAGAGGGCTTTAGCGGTGCTGGACATGATGAGCGAAGGAAAGGAAAAGTAAGGCGGTCAACGTGCAAGCTGATCTGGCATTCAGTGAGGACTCGACTCGAGTTCGCTGGCAGCGCTTGGCAGTGTGAACGAAGAGATCAAGTCTATGATTATGTCATCATTGTCTTCGGGGTGCGACTGGGGCGTGTCGCGCTCAATTTCCGACACAGCGACCGAGCCATGCAGAATGCGTGAGCTGAGCTCGGGGAAACAGTGAATGTCGTCGGAGACGATGAGGACGATCATAATGTGTTGGCTGAATCAATGCTGCGGCGCCCGCTTCGAGTTAGAACCGCCACTATCGCCGCCTTGCATCTTGCCATCAGCTCAGCTAGTAATCGCACCATCACCTCGCATGAAGATCGCAGTCCTCACGTCGGGCGGCGACAGCGCTGGCATGAACGCTGTCGTCCGCTCCGTCGTCAAGATCGGCATCCTGAGGCAAGTTTCTCCGGTCCTTGCCCAACTAGATCTCGCTTGTTCTCACATGCTCCATCAATATTCTCATCTGCCTCTCCTTCGTCACCACACGTGTCCATTGGCCACAGAGGATGCGAGACATATATCGTCCGTGAGGGATACGAAGGTCTCGTTCGTGGAAACACTCGGGACCACGCCCCCTACTATGAGACACTCGCGGATCCCAGTGCCGCCCAAACCGTGCGCGGAGCCGCTCATAGTACCAACCTCCTCGACAACCTACGCTTCGGAGATGGTGGACTCCTTCGTAACGGTACCTCTGATCACCCGAGTGGTCGTTCCCTCAAAGGTCATCACATCGTTCGCGTCGGATTCGACGACGTAAGGGGTTGGTTCGCAGAGGTACGCATGCAATCTGTTGTCGAGTTTGACAAGCGTCTAACTGAACACAGGGTGGTACCCTCATCGGAACCGCCCGCTCGAAAGCCTTCCGCACTCCAGAAGGCCGTCTATCAGCCGCATACAACCTCATCAAAGAAGGCATCGACGCTCTCGTCGTCTGTGGTGGCGACGGCTCCCTCACAGGCGCCGACGTCTTCCGCGCCGAATGGCCCTCTCTCATAGAGTCCCTCCACGCCCAGGGCAAAATCACTCCAGAACAACTCACCAAACATGGTCACCTCCGCATCGTCGGGCTCGTCGGATCCATCGATAATGACATGAGTTTGACCGATATGACCATCGGCGCACCGACTGCGTTGCAGAGAATCTGTGAAGCGATCGATAATATCAACTCGACCGCGTCCTCGCACTCGAGAGCCTTTGTGCTCGAGGTCATGGGCAGGTACTGTGGGTGGTTGGCCTTGCTCGCTGGTGTTAGGTAAGCCCCCCGGATCATATTAAGGATCACCACGTTGATCGTGCGTTGATAGCGGTGGAGCGGATTTCATTTTCATTCCCGAACGCCCACCTGAAGCAAGTCCATGGGAAGACCACATGTGCGAGACGATCCAACGCGTAGGTCTCTTGTCCACCTTTCACCTCACGTCTCACGCTCTTCTAGCACCGTCACGTCGGGAAGCGCAAAACAATCGTCATCGTCGCTGAAGGCGCCCACGACGCCAATCTCCAGCCTATTCGTGCCGATTACGTCAAAGATGTTTTGACTGAACGCCTCGGGCTAGACACCCGTGTCACCACCCTTGGACACACACAACGCGGAGGCAAACCTTGTGCACTTGATCGCACACTGGTGAGACAACGTGTTCCTGCCAGCGAAGCACTGTGATAACGCACTCCTGGTAGCCTACGTTGCAGGGCGTCGAGGCCGTCAATGCCCTACTTGAGGCTACCCCTGACACACCTTCCTACATGATTGGAGTTCGTGAAAATAAAATCACTCGCGTGCCTCTCATGGAAGCTGTCGCATTGGTACGATGACATTCACAGCTCGGCGCATATATGCTTAATATTTGCTCTCATGAAGACCAAGGAAGTCGCAGACGCGATCGCGGCCAAGGACTTTGCCAAAGCAACGTCCTTGCGTGACCCGGAATTTTTGCAGAGCTTGGAAAACTTTTTAACTACGTCGACGCTCTACACCGAGAAACAGCTACCAGAAGCGCAGGTCAGTTATGGCAACCTTAACGAATCCGTCCCTTCTGACCATCTTTGCAGCGAATGCGAATTGCCATCATGCAGTAAGCACTCCCACTGTCCTTGCGCGATGGTATCTACCTAACTCTCGCCCTATTGCAGCATCGGTGCACCCGCTGGAGGGATGAACGCCGCAACACGTGCCGCAGTCCGGTACTGTATCAAACAAGGACACACCCCACTTGCCGTGCACAACGGCTTCCACGGTCTGTTGGACGACAACGTCCATGAACTCTCCTGGCTCGGCGTCGACGGCTGGACCGCCCGCGGCGGCTCCGAGCTTGGTACGAACCGCACCCTCCCCGACGTCGAC
>JBBPQD010000473.1:0-11549 GCA_038092355.1 Caloboletus inedulis
TCATTTTCACTTCCCTTGCTGCCTTTAGAGGAGCCCCTAGGAAGGGCAGAATTGTGTCTTGGCTAGATAGCACTCCATAGTCCTCTCCCTTGAGAGTGATTAGTCTGCACTGGGGTCATGCCTGGTTTGTGAAGGACAACTGGGAGCCACTGTGGTCACACAGTCCCAGGCTGAGTCTATATAGATGCTTAAATAAATAGTTACATAGCATACATACAGTACAGTAACTATGTCCAACCAGAGGTTCTCCACACCTTCAATCCTTCTGGATTTCCTCTTCACAAACTGGACCTTAAGAATGGTGCACCACTCATGCTCCTATGCAATCTGGATCCCAGGCATGGTCTTTGCAATGGTACTTGCTTGAGACTACTCAGGTCCACTCGCTGAATCCTGGAATGCTGTGTATTACATAAGTGAGGATGGAGCTAACAATGTGGTCTTCATTCCTCACATGGCTCTTGACTCTGGTGTAGAAGATTCTCCTGTTCCTTTCCATCGCTTGCAGTTCCCTGTCCATCTGGCCTATGCAATGACTATCAACAAGTCACAAGGTCAGACAGTGAAGCATGTTGGCCTAAATTTGAGTTCTCTTGTTTTCTCTCATGAACAGCTTTATGTAGCACTTTCACATTGAACTCATCCCAGAAACATCAAAGTTCTTTTTCCTGATGAGCAAGAAAATAACAAAACTACCAATGTAGTCTGGACTGAAGTATTTAGAAATTTAGAAATTTGATATCAGACATCTCTTTCACCCCCTTTTGGGCTAAAGGCCCAAAAGTGAGCTGAAGGCTCACTACATATGCTAGCTAGAATAAAACTTGTCATTCTTCTTTTTAAATGTAACCTGTACATGAACAATTTGAATGAGCATTGTCACCTCCTTTTGGGCCTTTGGCCCAAAAGTGAGCCGAAGGCTCACTACATACTGTATGTGCTAACTAGAATAAAGCTCTTCATTCTCCTCAAAACTGAAATTGAACCTTTACATGAATAATTAAGATGAGCATTTTCATATGAAAACTAGGATTAGCATCTTCACCCCTTTGTTAGACCTTTGGTCCAACAGCTAGCCCTTGGCTAGTGAGGTATAGGTGAGGTAGGCAGTGTACATGTGTGGGTCATGAGGCAAGCATGAGTTGAGGCAGTGTGCCATGCATGATTGGTGAGGCATACATGAGGCATTCTAGGCTGCACATGTAGGAGTCATGTAGAAGGCATGTAGGAGGCATGGTAGACATGAGGTTACCATGAGGCAAAGGTCTAGATCATAGGTAGGGACTTGAGCATTAGTAGGATCGCATGATAGGGGCTAAATGTGAAAGTGCCTTTAGAAATTCAGGAAAAATAGGGAAAAATAAGGGAAAAATAATATGGTCTGTAATAATACTTTCCTTTGTTTTTGCAGGCATATAATAATACAACAATAATATATACTACTTGCAAGGTATGTCTTGAGTTGAACTGCATGCATCACTGCAATCTCACACTATAGTTGGCTTTCATCCAGTGACAGCCTAATAAGTACATACTACTATTCATGAGAGAAGAAATTCTCTATTTCCTTGTATACTGTATGTTGTACTGTAAAACAAATATTAAGGCTGGATAGACCTTTAGGTTGGGGGTAGTCGGGGCAAGACATATCATCCCCAGGAATTCTACTACAGTATATAGTAGGGGAAACAGTCAAGAGGATAGGCAATGACTGGCCACAAGATATGATGTGAATTTGAGGCAATTCTGGATAGTAAAAATAAGACTTTGGCAAGTCCAGATACTGTACAAAAGGTGTGGAATCTGGTCTAGGACTAGGATCAGATTGAGGTCTAGAATGAGGACCTGAGTAAAGTGGGATCAAGGATGAGGATCTGAGTGATGGTGCAAAGGTAGGTCTAGGATGAGGACCACGGTGTTGACATTGTTAGGCAGCGAGTGATGTGTTTTTAGTTTTTCGGGGACCAAGGCAGGCGCACAAGATCATGATTCCCCATTTGGGTACATACATTTATAGTCCAGGCATATTCCAGACTTCATACAGTACCTGATCTATAATAGATCTGCTAAATAGTGGTATTTCATAAACAGTAACAGGTTGGCTGACATATGAAGCAAAGTCTAAAGTTTTAAAATAGCAAATGGTGACTTCCTGAGGTGGGAGTGACTAGTGGCAGAACAAATTGAATCTATAAGTGTGTGATAAGGGTAATCCAGCATAATCCAGACTCTGGATAGTAGAGTCAGATTGGTATAGTGCACGAATAGTGTATCTGGATGTGCACGGTAACATATGGATATGAATAATTGAATATAACTCACCTCAGATTGGACAGTAGGACACGAGGCACAAGTGGACATGGACAATGAGTGGGTTGAAACCTAGAAAAGAAGGAGTTGTAACCATAGCAAGCATCATGCTCCTACAATGTCTCACTGTTCCACTCTTTCTCTTTTCCATTCATCACCATCATGTGCTCTTGTCAGCCCTCCATCTTTCTCCCAAGTATGTGCCCAAAAATTAACCACTCAGTTGTTTCCCCCCAAACTTCTAGGATCTTGTTGTTCAATACATCAGTAAATTTACATTCATCTAAATCCAGCCTATTGTGTCTTATTCTGCTTATCCAAATACAAACCATACTCAACAGCACTACTGACCATTAAAAAATACTATAGTCTCCTATAGAATTTATCCATGATGCATTTCAATTGTAATGAATATCATTATTTTTGATTTTGTGGTGTGGTGTCAACTTTTTTAGACAAAATAAGCCAATTAAGATGGATGTAAATTTACTGATGTATCACTGTGAACTTCGCAAACATGCCTACTATTACACCAAACATCACTTTATTGGACTTCATAATATCGTTTTGTTACATAACCAATTGTCTCGTTATGCCTCGGTTCATCATCAGCGTGCGAGAGCTGTACGACCGTGACCTTCTTGGCCGCTGGCAGGGGATTGACACTGGATTCGGCATGATCTCGCACCCCATTTCGAGTCAAAACGCGGCCATGTCCGCGATTATATTCGCGGATGTCTCCCCGGAGCAGAATCAGCTCGTGGAAGGGGACGTGAGCGAATCGGAGGCGATCCGACTCGAAGTGTTGGGAGATAACACGCGTCAGGTTTGAATGAGAATTTCGGGTAGAAGCAGGCTGAGCGATTAATGAATGTAGAGGATGGTGGTGCTTTGAACGGCGACTCGGATATCTATTTTACCTATGCATGCGCCTCATCTTCTTCTGAGTTCAACATCTTCCACTGCCGTACTGTCTCGAGGGAGCTTTTCCTCTGCATATGCGATTTGGTCCGTGCTGCAAACATTTTTCAGGATCTACGCAGGGCTTTTGGGGAAACCCGCATGTCGCGAATGCATGAGTTTGGGTACTTGTCCCCAAGTTTTCCCGCTGATATTTTTATCAGGCTGGATATCTCCATCTGCTTTGCGATAAATCCGAGTCATTAATTTCCTGCCAGTGGTTGATCATGTGAGCTAACGTGGGTGAGGGGACGCGACACTGCCACAAATGAGTGATCCTCCCGACTGGACATCCGAAGCGACTCCGATAGCAGGCTGTGGCCTAAAAAAACGCTGGCAGAGGACGACATGATGGCACCAGAGATATGTGTGACCACGCGACACGCATGGAAGACCCAACTGCGCGAACTGGAGGTAGTACAGGCATGCACCCTTCCTACACCTCAGCCCCACGACACGTCCTACCCACCCGCCTCCTCTCCTGGCTCCCCCTCTGCCCCCTCCAGCCCACTCACAGACACATCCGAGTTCGATATCCCTTCTCCTTCTCGCGACACCTCCGTCTCCGCTTCCTCTTCCTCGAAACGCCCGCGTGCACCCACTCTCGTCGATGTCCCGGAGAGAACGACCCGTCCCCGCAAGATCAAGAAACGACCTAATACCAGCGCGCGCACCTCGGAATCATCTTCGAGAGGGGAGAGCAGACAAAGGAGTGCTGCGTTGGACGAACCTATTTATCGTTCCGACAGATCACGTTCTACCTCGGTATTCCCGCCCCCCGTCAAAGTGCTTACCGGAGAGTGGTGGTCGGTCGAGGACGGGTCTCCCGGGGTTGGCTTTGTTAGTGCTGCCGACGTCGTGCGGAGCCTGGCAAAGACATACAAAAGCTGTGAGTTTTCTACGATGTGTACGGCATGAGATAGCGCTCAATCTGTGCGGAAGATTTTAGGAATCCCGACGATCCAGACGATAAGTCTTTCGAAGTCGAGAGTGTTCCAACTGCTGATTTAGAGTATCCTAATAATTACGCTAATGAAAAGTGCGTGCTCCATCGTCTTTTTGTCCGCGCAGTCACGATTTTCATATTCTCGACACCGCGCAGATTTATGTTATTGGTTCCTAAGGACAAGGATCATTATAATCCCATCATGTGTTTGGAACAGTCGCTACATACTATCATCGATTGTATGTACGGTTTTTTTTTCCCTTTACGGTCTTCGTTAATAATCTTCTAGTCTACCTTACCCCCGCGCAGAAAGCGTTATTTGGATCATTACCCACCGAATCACTCTCCGACGACACCCCACTGCCTTCTCCCTCTCAGCAAACGCGACCTGACCCTTCTGATGCCCCCAATCCCCTCGATGCTCTACCAGAACCCCCAAATCCGCCCCAACCACATAACGATTCTGCTCGGCCAGATCACCTTCGAACGCTCCAACGCGCCATCCGTCGACGTGATGGCCCGCTCTTTCTTTCTACTCTTGAGAGTATAAACCAACTTCTTCGTTCACTCAAATATCCACCTCTCCCATCAGACGTATTCCTTCCCGCTCCACCCAATGTATTGACGTCTACTATGCGCTCATGGACACATCCAAAGGGGATCCCCGAAAAAGTCATGTTGCGGATAGTAGACGAAACGTATCAGCGCTGTGTTGGCCCGAACATCAAAAATCTGCATCGCTATGAGGCATTCTCAAGCGAGGTGTACGGCGAGCTAATGCCCAGCTTTACTTCGGATATTATCACCGCTACGGGTCTGAATTCGTCTTCTCTCCTCATGGATCTTGGCTCGGGGGTAGGCAACGTATTGCTACAGGCATCCCTCCAGACAGGATGTCGGAGCTACGGGATCGAGCTCTTGGAGGGTCCTGCGGATGTTGCAAGGCAGCAATGGAAACAATTTCAGAAACGGTGTCGGATGTGGGGTGTACGCTCTGGCGACGTCGAGCTCGAAGAAGGTGATATGCTTCAGAGCAAGCGAGTCTCAGAGTTGCTGGGAGAGGCGGATGTAGTGTTGGTCAATAACAAGGTATTCCAACAATCTCGTAAGTGTCTCATTGTCTCTCACTCCAAGATGTCGCGTCTGAGGGACATGCTCCGTCTCAATCGTTCATAGTGAACGAGGCGCTGAGAGCAAAATTTTTGGATCTCAAGGAGGGCGCAATAGTAGTTTCGTTAAAGCCGTTCGTGGCTCCCAATGCCCGCGTGACTGAACGCAATGTACGTGAACCATTTTTGTCCGCTGGCGTGATGCCATGATCACATGCTCGCCCCACAGGTCGACGATATCTGTGCCATTTTCGACGTTGTCGAACGGCCATATCGGTCTGGGAGTGTCTCGTGGGGAAGTGGTGGTGGGACATACTATTTGCATCGCGTCGATAGGGTGGGATATGCGAATGTTAAGCAGCGGTTTGAGAATTTGCGAGCGAGAAGTGCGAGACGGCGGTGACGGGGGAGGGAGGGGGGGAGTGGCCCTCATGGAGATATCTTTTGGGAGCTGTATCATGTAGCACAGTTCCTTCGTCTGCAGATATTTGACGGGGTTGTTGTAAAATACAGAGGTGCACTATCGAGTCCTGGAATGAGATCTCCAAAGATGTATTTCGGCCAATCAACTGGATCGTGAATAGTGATGGTGGAAGCTTCAAGTTAACATGGCTGGTCTCGCCCAATGATTGGATCCTAACCAACAATTCTGATCTCCACCTGCGTGACATCGGAGAAAGCACCTAAAACATCGGAATGCATGGAACTAGAGGCTTCTGCCGGTGTTTGCACGGCAGATAAAGATGGTCGGTATGGTACCTCACGTCGTTCCATGAGTCTCAGTTCCTCGAAGGGAAGAAGAACGAAGCGCCTTGTTGGTACATGGGAAGAAGGCTGGAAGCTTGAACTTGGGTAGTGAGGAGTAATGCAGTATGTAGTGCCTTCCCCAAGAGGCGCTCGCGGCAATTTGTAGCGCCCGTATCGATTACTATTAGCATGTTCGTGGTGCTCAGCGGTGAGCAGGCTAGCACGTTGGCTCCAAACCAACGACGGTGAAACACAACTGCTTACTTGTTCGCTTCTACAAAGGGACCTGGGACGACCTCACAGTTAACATACCGAGTCTCAACTTTGACAGACAATGTCTGGCAGCACTGGCCCATCGACGCCCAATATCTTGCACGTCCCAGTGCCTGTCTTGCCCACCTACACGCCTCCCGATTCCTACGACCCCTTCCGGGACACACGCGTGCCGCTCATCATCGACAATGGCGCGTCCAATCTGCGTTTCGGGTTCTCTATCTCTGGTTCCAAGACGGCACTCACTCCTCACTCTGTGCCGAATGTGATCGCCCGGTTTAAGGAGCGCAAGTATAACCAGCCACTGTTGTTGTTCGGAGAAGGCGTCGACGCGGAGAGTGGGGCAAAGGGACAGGCAAAGACGCCTTGGGAGGGGGACGTGCTGCTCAACTTTGATGCATTGGTGCGTTCGTCCTCTCCGAGGTTTTGGGTCCTACCCCTGCCTGCCTAAATCAGTGTCATTGCTTGATCTCGCGCCCTTCAACCCACGATACATCACTTTGTAGCCGAACACGTGCATCAGAGCTGACATGCGTACATCCTGCAGGAACATGCACTTGACTGCGCGTTTATTCAACTGGGAATCGACGCATCGAGCGTCGAGCATCCCGTATTGATGACTGAGCGTCTAGGATCGCCCCTACACTCGCGCGCACGTACGTTATTCTATCAAGTACTGCTGGACGACCTTATCAACGCTAAACTTTTTTTAAAGTCACCTCAGAGCTCATGTTTGAGCAATATTCCGTCCCCACGCTCGCATACTGTATCGACTCTGTCATGTCATTCTATCAGAACAACCTTCCTTCCATGCCAAACACGCCATTTGCCCAAGATGGAATGGTCATCTCGTTCAATACCGCGTCTACTTCTGTGATCCCCATTCTGTGTGGGAGGGGCATATTGAGCCAAGCCAAGCGGTGAGTAACTCGCAGCAGATGAACTGTCGTCCATTTAGATTGGCATCTACAAGTGCTGAGTTGGACGTCTGAATACATAGGATACCATGGGGTGCACAGCAGAGTACAGACTACCTGCTAAAACTCATCCAGTTGAAGTACCATAGTTTTCCGACCCGCGTCACGTCTACGCAGGCCGCCGTGCGTCTCCTTCATTTCGTGTCATTCATTCTCGTCTCACGCCTTTTCCCGCTCTTATCTCGGTGGTACAAACCATGTAACTTCTAATCCCAAACCTTGCTCGCTCCAGTGGATGCTCCACAACCATTGTGAATTCGCTACGGATTACCCCTCTACGCTTCGCTCTCTCAAAATCCCTGCCAACATGCGTGCTTCAGAACGAATAATCCAGTTTCCTTTCGCGCTTCCTGTCGTAGAAGAGAAAACGGAAGAGGACCTTGCTAGGATCGCCGAAAAGAGGAAGGAACAGGGGAAGAAGTTACAAGAGATGGCGGCTAAAAATCGGATGGAGAAGGTATGCATCGCTGTCCTATTCCCTGCCTTTGCTGCCATCCTGCCTTGATTTCCTACCTTTCGTGTTGCGTGCTGAGCTCTGGTATCTCCACAGCTCGTGCAAAAGGAAACTGATTTACAATATCTCCTCAAGCTGCGAGAAGGGCGTGGCGAGGACAAACTCGACTGGACGGTCAGATTTTCGGGCACGACTCCTTGTCGCCTTGATTGACAGTGTTGCTCGGTTGTGTGTAGACGACCCTCCAGGTGGAAGGATTCGATAATGAGGCAGCATTTCAAGAGACGATTAAGAAGCTCGAATATGATCTCAAACGTGCGCGAAAAAAGGACGTGGATGGGACGGATGAGCCGGTGGTGTGTGACGCGTCATTTGTCCTCGATACATCGTCTTCACTAACCGAACTAAACGATAGGAGGAACCGACTTTCAACTTGGTTGATGTACCGGATGCGGAGGTGAGCTCATTTCCGCCTTGGAACGATGGATCGTTGGGACCGTTTCCGACCCTTGAACTAACACTGCAACAGCTCGACGAGGAGGGCATCAAAGAGAAGAAGAAACAGAAACTCATGAAAGCCGGGTGGGAAGCACGTGCACGAGCTCGACGGGAGAAAGAAAAAGAGAGAGAAGAAAAGGAAGCTGAGGAGAAGCGAGACGAGGAAGAGAGGGAGAACAACTTCAAGGAATGGGCAGGTCGTTTGCGGAGGGAGCAAGAGGTGTGTCGTTCTTCCGTCCCTTCGCGCCGTGCTGATTCGGAGTGGTCGTTATTCTGAATGCACGTGATCTATTGTAGGCTCTGATGAACAAGATGAAGGAGAGAGGAAGAAGGAAAGCGGCGCTTGCGGATCGGAAGAGTGCAGCAGCTCAAGCAAGGATGAAGAACATCGCTTCACTTGCAGCTGATGACAGGGTGCCAAAGAAGAAGCGTAAAGCTGGAGCAGGTGCGCTTCGCCCGTAACCCACTGGAAAGCTGGAAAGCTAAATGCAACTCGGCACTGCATAGAGGACATGTTTGGGGCTGACGATGAGGATTGGGCAATATATCGCAAGATTGTAATGCGCTTCAGCCGAGTTTTCATCCCTGTGTGAGCTTACACGTTCCCTCATTCTAGAACATGACAGCCCCGTCTTCAGATGAAGAAGACAATTACAACCAGCTTCAGACTATCGAGAGCAAGTTACTACAATATGACCCCACATTCACTACCCAGCACACGCACGCTTCATTGTCATCCAAGCGGTCCGCGCTGCTCGCGGCGTTCAGACCTCAGTACGAAGAAGGGGATATCGCGGGAAACAGTCGGATACACCTAAACACGGAACGATGGCGCGTCTGCGAGACCTATATCTCGCCTGGGATGGCAGGCGTGGACTCGGCAGGCGTAGGAGAAGTTTTACAAAGCGTCCTCGCGCGGTTCACGGAGGCTGAGAAAGCGAGACTCGTCAAGGTTCGGCGGTCGAGTTTTTTTTTTTTTTTTCATCCCTACGCATTTTGCGAGCGTCGGTTGCTGACGGAATGTCTTTTTTGTTCTAGAATGTGTTCATCACGGGCGGTTCTTCGCAGTTTCCTGGTCTTCGCGAACGCATCTATGCGACACTCAGGCCGATATTACCGCCCGATATGCACCTGGGCGATGTGGTACGCGCTGCAGATCCGACGTTGGATGCGTGGCGAGGGATGGCTGCATTCGCGAACACGGACGCGTTTAAGCAGGTCAGCGTGACGAGAGAAGAGTATGATGAATGGGGCGGAGAACGGATTAAGCGGTGGTGGGGAGGGAACTGGAATTCCGCCGTGTAAAAAAGAAGAGAGAGAGGGAGAGAAATGAGCAAAGGTTGGCAGCTGGGGTCTGATGGTTCGTCGACCTACTACTTGGATTCGTGAAAGCTACAAGTCTGTGGTTAGACTTTTGTGGCGTTTATGCCACAGGGCACCGAGGCAGTATTCTGGCCGTCTTTTTGTAATGCAAACAGAATATGTTGTGTTTGAGACACGAACATTTGAACAATGCAAGTTCCGAGGTTTTTTGAACTTGTACCGCAATCTAGCTGCTATTTCTCAGTTCTGATTGCGCAGCGACGCAATAATATTAGTCCAAACGAATGAGTGTCTATTTATTTAATTGGTTGTCATGTGTATTCGGATTTACTGCCCGTGGCCGACCTGCGTACTATGCTCTGTAGCCGGAGATCAACAGCAGACTTGGTCGAATAAACATTATTAGTGCACCGATGCCTACTACACATGATCAATTGGACATAAGAACCAAGGTGCTCTCTGGTGGTTCTGTCCAAGGCATACCCTGACAAGCAACATGGGGTGAAAGTAGCAATATTACAAGGTGTGTATACGGAAAAGGTAAACCACTAACATGAACGATGAACGCGGGGGATACCCACACTTGTACCAAAGACCAACGTCAGTTGGCGAGGTGTGTACATGGATTACAAAATTCATGAACAGCAGCCACTAGTAGCCTGTATTGCGGGCTGGTTGACTTTTACAGATCCATCTATGTTTCCAGGACCACCCGAGGATCCGGCAGCATCCGCTTGAGAGTCTATGAGGCGGGTCTTGCAATCTCTACAAATAATGTATGTTCAACGGGGGATCTCATTAAATACCTGGGCAGGTGTTGTGACTGACCGAGCAAGAGTGAAAAAAGCCTCTTCAACACCTTCGTTTACTTTGGCCGACGTCTCCATGAACCTGATGCCAAGCTCGTTGGCAAGCTCTCGTCCTTGGTCCTCGGTGACGGCACGCTTGTCTGTCCAATCGGATTTGTTGCCAATGAGAATCTTGTTCACACCCTCGGAAGCATGTTGTTCGATGTTAGCATGCCACGTGCGGATATCTGGTGAAGGTTGGCAAACCACCACAGTAGTAGAGGGAGGTGCTCACTATTGAATGACCGCTCGTCGGTGACATCATACACGAGCAAAATGCCCATTGCTCCGCGGTAATAAGCGGTGGTGATCGTTCTAAATCGTTCCTGTCCGGCAGTGTCCCACTACGCGATTCGGAGGCGGGGTGTGAGTGAAATCTCGTGAGAGAGAAGTGTACGTACGATTTGTAGCTTGATACGTTTTCCATCTAGTTCAATGGTACGGATCTTGAAGTCAATACCGATGGTGGTGATGAACGAAGGCGTCCATGCGTCGTCGCAGAAACGGAGGAGCAGACATGACTTTCCGACACCTAGAACACGGGTCGGTCAAGACCGCAAGGTAAGCAGATCCAGAAGCACCTGAGTCTCCGATCAAGAGAAGCTGGCGAGAGTGAGTAAAATGGGGATGCGGCGAGATTAAGAGGGAGCGACTACCTTGATGAGGAAATCATAGTGTGGGGGCGGCATTCTTGGGCAAATGGTGCGGTATGAGATATGAGCGGCAGCGAAGACAAGGTTTACTTACGGTCAGATGTGTACAAAACGAAGAACGAGGTGTGTGCTGCGAGTGGAACTTTGAACGAGGCGTCTTGAAGGCGTCCCAAGTGCGTCCCGAAGTCGCAGCAGCCAGGGCTGGTGTTGATGTTCGGTCTCCGCAGTGATTATGTAATCGACACCATTGCCCCACAATTACAAGCCGTAACAAACGGTCACGGTGGAGCTTGGAGATCATCTTGAAGCTTCTCTACAGCAAGTGAGAACACGCGACAGTCCGCATTGCAGGCAACTGTTCGCGTTTGGAAGTTGGAAGTCGCCGCGGACTCACAGGACCCTTTACTGAAGGCTATCCATCAGTCCGCATTGCAGTCACGGTCTCACAAAT
>JBBPQD010000474.1:0-11495 GCA_038092355.1 Caloboletus inedulis
TGTTCATTTGCGCGGACAAAAGGGATGTTCTCAGAACGTCGGACGACCAGTGCCTCGAGAGTTTGTCCGAGATTTGCAAGTGACGCCTGGTGGTGATCAGGAAGCAGAGGAGTGATATTCTCAATCTTGGATTAGACGTGTTTAGTTCAATGGTGAATAGAGACAAGTTTTGCAGCACCTCCATGGCAAAACGAGTGTCAGGTTTATCTGAACCATACTGAGAGTGACCAATATGACGACAAGCACGCAGATAAACTCAGTTAGCTTACACGTGCCATCGCTTCTGCGTAAGTCATGACTTTGAACGCACTGGGGAGGGAAATGCCCTCGACTTGCTGCCATATCTTTCCGATCAGTGACTCGATTACAGCGCGAACTTGGTGACCGCCTATTCGCCAACCATCGTCGTGGGAGTTGGGCGGTGGACCCCAGGAAACATAGGCCATTTCGAGATCGATTTGGGTAAATTCGGGTTGTCTGTCCTTGCGGCCGTCCTCATCACGGAAACACTTGGCGAATTGGAAATATTTATCAATCGCACCAGAGCAAATGAGAAGTTGCTTCGGTTGTTGCGGGGACTGTGGGAGTGAGTAAAAAAGGGGGGTATCATTCGTGCTACCATGGGAGGCAGGTTTGCCGAGCCTGCTTGGAACGAGGAATTCTCTGGCGCCCTCGGGGGACGATTTGAGAAGGAGAGGAGTCTCGACTTCGAGAAAGCCTGGACCGTCGGCCGAGCTGAATTGAGTTCAAGAAGCACCGGCGAGAGCACGCACCGTCGGCATAGAGGGACTCTCGAACGAGACGGGAGACGTGGCTCCGCTGTCTGATATTCTTTGCCAGCGCACTCCTGCGGAGATCAAGATACCGGAAGCGAGCCCTAAGCTCGTCATTGACCTGTGGTGGGAACTCAACGACTGCCGGGACGGGTGTGCAAAGACACCGACCGGGGTCCGATCATCGGAGGGGTAGAAAGGCAAGACAGGGGAAGCAGGGTTGAGGACTGTGAAGGAGTCGACTTGGACCTCGATGTCTCCTGTGCCAGACTTTTGGATGCGTGAGGGGATGGGGAAGATGACGGTAAGGAGCAGCAACTGACTGTGCGACGGTCTTTCTTGGGGCGCTCGGACACGCGACCTCGGATCAAGACGGATGACTCGACAGGGACGTTTGAGAGGGATGAGAGGTCTGCATGGTCGTGGTTCCGACGGACGACGAGCTGTGTAGTGCCGGATGAATCTTTGATGGGGAAGAAGGAGAGCACGTTTGATATTTTGCTTGATTTGGTGGGATCATTAGCTGGAGCGTGGGGAGCAGATAAGGAAGGTTACCGCTCAGGAAGGAGGCAGCCAGCCAGGACGACGTGCGCGCCTGCATGTGTGGCGGTGAGCTCGCCACAGGTGTGTGTGCGGGTGGGGTAGGGAGCTAGAAGGGGTCTATCAGGGGAAGGGAGTGGGAAGGGAATGGGACTAACCAGAGAGAGGGGCCCTGTGGAGGAGAGCGCGCGTGGCACGGATGATGGACATGATGGAGGTTGCCAGCAAAGCTTGACTGTTACGTTATGACCATCTCACCTGTCGCTGGACATATAAAGACTCTCCTCCTCCTCCTCCTCCTCCTCCTCCTCCCCCTCCCTACTGATGTCCCTGCACGCACTGCCAGTCGAGCTCCTCCTCTCCATCTCCGAGCTCCTCCCATCCGACACCCTCCCCGCTTTCGCCCGAACCTGCTCCGGCTTCTGTCCCGTCGCCCAGCGCGTCCTCTACCGCCACCTCTCTGCCTCCGCTTGGGCACGCAACCTCAACGTCGTTGCGCTTCTCGCGAGAAAACCCCACATCGCACGCCATGTCCGGTCCTTTTACATCGCCATAGACTCGGTCTCCCCTGTCTTCTGCCGCTTTTATACCACCCTTGCCAGGGCCCTCCACAACATGTCTGAACTGCACTCACTCCACTTGCTTGTCGACTCGTCCGTCAGCTGGGTCCTGCGCGATGCCCACCCCGCATATCTCAACCTCGTGCATTTTACGTGCACTTTCCTCTTCGACGACAACGTCGTCCGTTTCCTCCAAAAGACACCGTCCCTCTTAGAACTAGAGGTGGATTCTATTCCCACCATGTTGGCGCGCACCCCTCCGATCCCTTCCCTCCCGGAGACATCAATACCACATTTAGAACAATTCATTGGCTCTTCCCGCGCCGCAACGTTAATTGTACCTGGCCGGCCAGTCAAGAGCATCCATCTCAACGGAACCAGCCTCGCAGAAGACGACATTCCCCTACTCGCCCGCTCGAGCGCACCCGTCCTCGTCTTGGGAGCCGTCACAAACTCGTCCCCGGTCGCGTTCTTACAGCTCCTCCACCGTCACCTACCCCATCTTGCATATCTGCGTGTCATGTCCACCCAGAGTCACTTTCAGCCACCCACTGCCGTATGTCTGCAGGCCAGTCCCAGGCGCAAATGTGAAACTGACACTCGTATAGGAGTTTTACGAGCAGGTCGCCAGCGTTCTCACCTCGTTTTTGGAACTCAACGCGTTCGAGCTATCTGGGATACATTGGGGCTCCCAACGAAAATCCGACGACGAATCCAAGCGGGTTTGGCAGTCATCACCCCTTTCGAGTACAACTCACCCGAACGATGATATCTTGTTTGAAACGGACATCTTCTCTGCATATTGATCGCCTGTAGTCATTTTTCGTGTGTAAGAACAGTTTTTTATGATAGCCGTTGGAATGGTGGCTGCCAGTGGTATCAGCAGTAACGTATACTCAATAATCTCAAAGTACAACCGTCTAATGTGGCACGCAATCCCTAAGCCAATTCCTCTATTGCCCGATGAACGAAAGAAGCAGCATCATAACAAACCAGTGAGCCTTCATCGAGCTCCGCAAGACTGAAATTTCGACCCCCAATAAAGCGTGCAGCAACGCCGACGTACTTGTTGCTACTATGGGCGACCTCGAACTTGCGAAACTGCCAGCCTCTGGCAGGCTCGCCATCGATGGTGATGTTTTCTTGGACGACATCATACTGTATTCGCCGAAAGTCGAAACCAAGGCCGATACCGAGGGCTTTTGTGTACGCTTCCTTGAGCGTCCATACCCAGTAAAAGCGGCGGATTGCTTCTGACTCTGGGACGTCTGTGAGCAGGGTGGCCAGTTCGAGAGGGGTGAGCTAGAGTGCAAAGATGAGCCAAAGACACGAATAGAGGGAGGGGGCCGTACCTGGCTGGACACAGAGTCTACAAACTCTGGAAAGCTAATGCGGGGAGGAACTTTGAGCTGCATGACATCGACGCCGACGTTGTAGGCGGGCGGACCGAGATCGCCTGTGCCAAAAGCCATCGCAACGACGCCCTCGTCGTGGGTGACGTTGAAACCGAGTGGGGGATCGAGGCCGGGGGTCGTCTTTGGGGATGGGGGGATGAGAGGCGGGGACTGGACGGGAGCAGATGACTCACGGAGTAGGGTTTGCCGGCGTCAGTCGTAGCAAAGGCGATTGCATCGCGTGCGACGCCTCGTTTGCGGAGGAGCACGCGGGGGAGGAGCGAGCCGATCAAGGAGCCTTTGATGAGGGGGTCAGCGTATGATGGGGAGGAAAAAAAGGGGGGTATGGCTGACGGCAGGCATCCTCGCGACGATGGAAGCGGGTGATCTTTGAGTGAGCGGGCTGATCAACGAGAGGCAGCGCGGAGTTGTAGAGCTATCGAGGGAGTATGAGCGATGAGAAGGGGATCAGGCCGCAGGCGGGGACGGCGTACGCTGTCGGGAAAGTCGGTCTTGTCGTAGATGATCGTCCAGACCTGCATCGTCGCAGTCGCAGTGGCAGAGCTTCACTCCGACTCCGATGTCCTCAACAAGATCAGGCCTCTTCTTCGTCTCCATCGGCCTCTTCATCATCGACGAGTTTGCCTTTGCAGACAACGACGGCATCCCCTCTCAAAAGTCCGTCCCCAGCCAGATTGGCGGCGGCGGCACATATGCCACTATCGGTGCCCGCATCTGGTCCGCCCATCATGCCTTCCCCACTCCGAGCCGTAGCACAGAGCCTGACTCTCCCCCAGGCTCCCTCCGTCCAGCGTCGGCATGATCATCGACAAGGGCAACGACTTTCCCCACCACATCCACCAGAAGCTCGTCTCATACGGGCACGACATGTGGCTCTTCCGCGACCACGCCGATCGCAAGACCACCCGCGCGCTCAATTCCTACCGCGGTGATCTTCGAAAGTCGCGTCACGTCTCTCGTCCGATTCACAACTCCTAACCGCGTGTCCGCAGCTTCGAGTACCTCACCCCACGCACCAGGCTGTCCCCGCGGGATTTGCATGAAACTCGTCTCGCTCGCCCCGCAACGCTGCATTTCATTTGCTCTCCGACTCGCGCCCTCCAAGTAATCTCCGAGGTTGACTGGAACCCCATCGTTATCTTTGAGCCCATTCCCGTCAGTTCCCTCCTCTCCCCGCCCCTCATCCCCCACACAACCCATTCATTCAGGATAGATGCGTTCCCGAGGAGTTACCCTCCCTCATCACCGCCATGGCTTCCATCGACGTCCTAAGGTATACGTCTGGCACCTCTTCGCGTCTTCGATAGCTCATATCTATAGCCCAAATGCACAAGAGGCGTTCGCTCTCCTCTCTTTGACCTCACCTGTCACGCGCAACGCCGTCCAGTCTGCCGCACTCCGCTTCCTTGATTTAGGCGTGGGCCCATTCGGGAAAGGCTGTGTGATCATACGAAGTGCTGATCTTGGGGCGTGTGTGGCAACCCGCGAAAAGGGGTGCAGATGGGTCCATGCTTTTTGGACAGCTCAGGATACTTGCAACATCGTAGATGTCACTGGTCAGTGTACCCACACTCCCACTCCCATCTCGTCCCTGAAAGACAGGCTCGTCAAGGTGCCGGAAATAGCTTTCTAGGGGGCCTCGCTGCTGGACTGGTATTGGAGGGCGACGTGTACCAAGGTACGTCTATTTCTGGTGCCATTGACACTGCATCTCACCGTGCACTGCAGCTGCGTTTTATGCATCTGTATCGGCCTCATTTACCATTGAGCAACAAGGGCTGCCATCCTTGTCAGTCAATTCAGAGAGTGGAGTAGAAGAATGGAACGAGGATTCCCCTCGGAGAAGACTTGAAGCATTACGCCAACGCCAGAGTGGTCAAGAATGATAACGTAGTCGAACGTGTACAATATACATACCCCCTTCCATCCATAACTCACTTTATGGTTGCTGCTGAGGTTGTGCAAACTTGGCCCGGCTCAGCGCGAACAGCTCTTCTTGTTTCGCTTGAAGTTCCTCCGGTGTCAGCCCAGAGTCCTTGATCTTGTCCGCCTTTTTCTCTCGGTCCTGTATGCAAAATGAGTACGCCCCTGACACGATGCATCACACGCACCTTTTGCTGCTGCTTGTGGTCTTTGAGAACGTCCTCCACCTCTGACGTAAACGAATCAAATCCGAGGCGCTACAAGCAGTCGGATGGCGAACTCACTCCAGATAACCGCAAAACGTACCTTTAATGCACCAATAATGTGCTCTGGCGCTATCGTTTTTTTCGACTCTTGTTCACATATCTCATTTGCTTCTGACGAAATCAGATGAATGAACTCTGGTGCAGACACTTGAGTCCTACGAAAACACTCAGCAGTCATAGTGTATGTTCACCTACACAGCACTCGATCACCAAATCCCGAGTTTCTTTTGCACATGTAATCTCGTTGGGGAGCAATTCTGCGGCGCAGAGGGGCAGGTGCTTGAATACCGCGTCCCGGCATCGGGGACTTATGGCTGCCGCACTCACCACTGATCATCTTTGCGACCGTTGCCTTTGGTAACGACAAATCGTCATCTGCGGATCCTGATCCTATGTGTCCCTCTCGGTCAGACATGTGTGTGCGACGGAGATACCTTGAACAAAGTGATGGCGTATATGTTCAGCTTCACGTTTAAGAGTGATTTCGAAGTCCGAAGGTTAGTCCGAATCCTCGAGCACGTACACCACAATGTCGTCGGTATGCGTTCAGTCACTCCTCTCCTTCTCTGCATGCTGATCGCCATGTACAGGTCAACCCAGTCAACCCAAAACCATTCATGCAGGAGCTCACCGGAAAGCCTGTCTTTGTCAAGCTAAAATGGGGTCTGGAATACAAGGGTTTTCTCGTCAGTACAGATGGCTACATGAATCTCCAAGTGCGTCTCTCGTCGACCCCGTTTGACGATACTGTCTGACCCGATCTCTATCAGCTAGCAAACACTGAGGAATTCCAAGACGGCAACTCCACGGGCACCCTTGGTGAAGTCTTCATTCGGTATGTACCGTGCTACGCCTCGATCACTGCTGCATCTCACGACAACACGAAGCTGTAACAACGTGCTCTATATCATAAGTATCATTATTCTCCACACGCGCTTTCTACTAAATCGTGTCGGTGTCTCCACAGAGAGGCCCCTTCAGAATAATCGCGCGACCGGCGATTACACCTGCATGTCAAAACGTTCCGCCAGGCAAACTGCCTCAGCTGTAACCTGAACTATTTGTAACGTGATAATATTGACGCCGATATCGATCTAAGGAATCATGATCTTGGATCCCGCCGCGATCAAAACTGCGTGTTCAGTCGTGAGTCGGCTTTGAAAGAAGATGCTCTCCTCCTTGTAGTACATGACCGAGTGAGTTGCGCGTGCATAGCGTTGGTGGTCGTCAATACCGGACACAGATCATAATTTGTGTCACGATGACTCGGATTTCGAGCTGCGGCATGTGGCTATGCACGTGGTCAAAGTCTTGATACCTCTCACCCAAACCTCACACCATACACCACTGCATACTCCCGATACGTGTGCTGCGAACCTAGATGGCAAAATCACTTCGTTCCAAAGCAAAACGTTCGTTCCGCTCCAAGAAGCGCCAGTCTGGCAAATATGCTGCGGCGGAAGCTGCACGCCTAAACAGACTCAACGCCAAACTCGTAGCCGTCAAGGAGATGGATCGCCCTGTTGTGGCACCGCTTGATACTGCAGAGGGAATAGTAGAAGAGGATCAACCCGAAGGTTCGTACGATTCAGAGGCATTATTTGCGTGCTTGGGTCTCCTGCACCCGCACTACGTGACGCCGCAGAACCTGGCACTGTTTTGTTTTGGTTCAGAGGAGAGGAAGATGGACTGAAATTGATCGAGGTGGCGGATAGCGACGAGAGGCGATCATTCAGGGACAAATCATTGATGTATACGAATCTTTTAGGTGCCGTATCGGACGTGGTTGAAGACGGAGGTGTGTTGCGTTTCAAAGCTCGTCTCTTTCGTATGTGTTTATGGTCTGGTGAACTTTAGAGGGGATGGCTCTTGACGAGCCAGAAAGATCAGATGAGAAACCAAAATCAGTTTCGACGCATGGCCCCCGCGGCTCGCGACGAGAGGAATGGAGAAAGTCAAAGGGAATGGACCCCATTCCGAAGCGCCATGGCATAAATCGGCAAGGAGGTCTAGCAGCACGAAGAAAAGCTGGGAGACCATCACGCAGGAGGTGAAAAAAGCTCTTTGGAATCCCTTCTACTCCAGAGGACTTGTTTTCGAGCACCTACCATCAGGATGTTAACGGCGGAGGTTGATTTCCTATTAGACATTGAATCAAAAAGTACTGTACTGCAATTCCACAAAAGTCGATCGAGGGATTATCAAAGTAGTAAAGATCGCATTCATCGAGTACCCCCTTCCGTGGCTACTAGCTAGGCAGCTTTACACCTGGATGTACCGCAGCACGGCTCAAACACAGTTGTGAGATTTCTCCGTCTAAACAACAGACGTGAAGGAATCATCCTTGGGCGGCATAGATTCACTTTCGGTCGTCTTCTTGATAACCGACTCTGCCGAATGGACAGTACCGTTTGTTTGGGTCCATTCGACGTAGGTCGGTAACTTGGGAGCGTTGGGGTCCGGCGAAGAAGTGGTTCTGCAAGCCATGGTCGTTATTTCATCGACAGATGACCCCCATCTCATGAAAACCAAACTCACTCAAGTTCATCAAAAGAAAAGGCGTTTGTCTTTCGATGAGTTTGCGGATGTGATGCTTTCCCTACATTAACAGTCAGAAGGTTGCGCGTGATGCCCCGAAGAAGCGACCGAACGGAAGCGACTGGCCGCAGTGCTGATGATATTGAGCGTCGGCATCGAATAACTATGGGAGCGTTCGCCATATTCCTTGAGACGGATGACGGCGCGGCATGCCGCGATTGCTCTGCCACAGGATGAGAGACTTGCTCCAAAGTTGTATATGGACAATCTTACGAGGTAGTGGCCGCAGGGACCTGGGAGTATGTTCGACAAATTGTGTACCTGAATGTAAAGGCGTACTCACTGTCGCAATACTTTTGGGCGCGTATATAGTCAGAATGGATTGAGGAAGGAGGACGAACCACGTACACGTTCATTTCGTCTGTAGGTGGCTCAGGCGTTTGCGTTGTGTAAAAGTAGGGGAAGCTCACCATTTAAATTCAAAAGATTCAGTACCTGAACCAACCATTAACTCATCGATGTTGTGACTGGCATCAAGCGACTTACCGCGGGTATAGTATTACACATTGATGTGACCAGGAAGTATATCAGTCCATCACGAAACAAGAGACCGGAAAGACCTCCATTCTGTCGAGAATACCTTCCAAGGACAATAGTTGTGAATATAAGGATGACGAAATCAAATGCCATGGCTGCTCCCAGCCAGAAAGAGAGAAAAAAGCGGTTAAATCAAGTTATTTCGCGAGGAAGATAACCCACTATAAAAGTAGTTGAGGTTGAGCAGAAGATGGTTCGTGTTATCCACGACACATGAGTTGGTGGAAGTATCCCAGACGGCTTTGACAACATTCATGCCGCGGATCAATATACCCCACTGTCCCAAAGAAAGGATACCGATGGTAATGGTCACCCATCTTTCCCATTCCCAGAGAGCAATGCTATGGAAGATCAGAAACGCATGATCAACGGTCGACGTAGACGACTTACGTCCTAATCATCAAAGACGTCGAAGCACTGGCAATCGTAGTATTGCCGGCAACCTGTATTCGTGGTGATGAGTCTGTTACTACGCAGTAATAAGTATGTGCTTGCCGATATGAATGTGTACAAAGCCTGAGTATGGTCAGACAAATTGTTTCTGAGACGAGACCTTTACTCACACCACAGTTCACCTGCGATGTTTAACGGGTTAGTCGGGGCCAGGCGAAGTCAACTAGAACCAAGTCACCTCAGTTGAGACGTTGAGCGAAACCACCCTGACAGAGAATACACCAGTTGTGCGTTTGACAGAGTGAAGTGCAATTCAAGCTTACAAACCAATAAGTGCCCACAGCATTCCATATCGACAGAGGAAGAATGGAACTTTCCAGCAATGAGGGCGTGGTTAATGAGCTTCTGGCCAAGATAAAAAAACGTACCCTGAGAAGAGAGGTCAACAGAGGAAGTTTGTTTTCCGTAAGCTCCGACGTACAAGTGGCCAACCAACTTTGCGTTTGCCTTTAATAATGGAGACCTCAAAGGGGGACGAGACTATGAGTTCCCATATATACACCCCAAAAAACACGTGGACCACGTTGGTAAAGTCCACTGTATTGTAAAATTGAGGTTGGGTTAGAGGGGAACAAGAGCAGGAAATGACAAAGATACGCACGTGCCTCTGCGGCCATGACACGGGGATCTTTCCAGTCAACCATAGGAATGAAACGAAGCACACTGATACAATTCAACGGAATAATTCCAACGTTAGTACAAAACCAGGTTGGGTGGCAAGAAATGTGGGGGGAAACCCTTTGTGATTCCTCAAGTAAGGTGCAGCATATATACACCTCAAAGTAACCAGGGACTCTTACCGACGTGATCCTTTGCAGTCTCCACCGATCCCCGATAGTGGCTTAACGAGTTGTTACGTACCATCGTTAGTGAGTTCTGTTGTTGTACAGGAAAGTATCCTTCCACGTCAATCAGCGTATCTGTTCAACATCTGCAGGACCAGCGCCGTTAAACCAAAGACTAGCCAACGATGGAAAAAAAAGGACTCGCAAACCTTCCAACCTACCACAAAGACCTTTGCAAAAGTTCTGTTTGCCCTGAAGACACCGAGCGGACGTGATCGACCTCACGGAAGCAAAAGGCTAAGACTTTGATCAAACTAGTCCACAAGGCACGGGTGCCGAAGTTCCCCGAAACCCGAGCTCCGCCAGCCCCAGATCTACAATCTAGTAGGTGACGGGCCCTTGTTGCGCTCCTAGAGACCTTACCATCACAACTCAAGCGAACAGTCTTGGGTCACCATTTACGCCACAGGTTAAACCCTGATTTCAAGCTCAACAATGGGCCATATTCATAGTCAACAAGTCAGACAAAGAGCTGAGCTTCAACTACACCAGACTAGAATATTTCCGTCCGCTCCGGCGCTGATGAGCCAGGGCTGCTTGTTCACCCATTTGACCTGCAAGACTCCAAGCCCGTCGTTAACATCGTGACCCCGCAGGATTTTCAAAGGCACGATCAAAGGATCGGTCATTAGGTCACTATAAACCCGTCCGTGGAAGATCTGGATCGTTCCATCGTCCGAAGAGGATGCGAAAAGAGGATAACTCGGGTGAAAGTGCAGAGATCGGATGGCCCGCGTATGGTATCTGCAGAAAACCCGAAATTAGCGTCCCGTAATATCACTGCAAAGGAGGATCTACCGCAATATTTTGTACGGCTTGTCATTAAGCTCCAGATCGAACCAACATAGTTTCTTGTCGTAACCACCTACGATGACATGGTCCCCTGAAGGGTGAATGTCCATAGAGGAAATCCATTTTATCCCCGGCATCAGCGTCTTGATCAATTTTTGCTCGGCAAGATTGTATACCCGGACATAACGTTGGGTCTACGTGGATGGAAAATGAGGCGAGATGTCCACGAACTTGCTTTTTTTTTTTTTTGCTTACCGCTACGAAGAAATGGGGTTTAACTGGGTGGAACAATACTAGCTGCACGGCGCCTTTGATTTTCTTGAACGGAGCCTGAGAATGTCTACGAGACACCTGGTGAATCCAAACACTGCCCTGGCTTTCCCTGCTTGCTAATAGGAAGAAAAAAAAATCTTTAGCAACGTCATCGGATACGAAGAGTTGCACGTACAAACTGTGGCGAGGTAATCGCCTTTTCGATGCCATGCAATTTGTTTAGTTAACCCAGATGCAGGAGGCAACAAGATTGTCAGAACCACGCCATCTTCCCGCATCAGGGAAGGCGACCATTTGACGGGTGATTGAGTAGCCGGAGGAAGCGTAGCAGGAATAAGGGTAGATTGCGTGGCGTGCAGTATAACGGAAGGTAGATTGGGGGGAATGATGAAATGCAGTTTATCCTCCCTGGAAATTAAAGGTTCACTTGTTAATCGTAGCTGACTTGGAATCACAACGTACGTGCCAACGACGAAATAATTGGTGTCTGTTCGTGGACACCACTCCACTGCTCCAATCT
>JBBPQD010000475.1:0-11490 GCA_038092355.1 Caloboletus inedulis
GAACAATTCTTCGAGCAACCTATTGACCATACTGACCCCTCGCAAGGAACATTCAAGCAACGCTATTGGATTAACACCCGACACTATGTACCCGGCTCGGGTGGACCAGTCATCGTTTTGGATGGTGGCGAGACGAGCGGAGAGGATAGACTTCCGTTCTTGGACACAGGAATAGTGGAGATTCTGACGAATGCGACAGGCGGAGTCGGTGTTGTCCTCGAACATCGCTACTATGGTACGTGTATAGTGTCATTCACGCTTGCCGGACGTCGTTTAATGTACAACAGGAACGTCTATCCCTGTACCTGACTTCAGCACGGATAACTTGAGGTGAGGCCGAAATTGTTCGTGGTTCAATTGGATATACTAATAATTGCATGAATGCGCTAGATGGTTGAATAATGATCAGGCTGCCGCAGACTCTGCAAACTTTATGAGTCATGTCAAGTTTGAGGGCATAGATGAAGATCTGACATCGCCCCACACCCCTTGGATTTACTATGGTGTATGTAGCAGTCTCACACAAATATTGTCACGCCTGCGAGGCTGAGAAATCATAAAAGGGTTCCTACGCGGGTGCTCGGGCGGCGCATATGAAAATCTTATACCCAGAGCTTGTCTTTGGAGCAATCGCCTCCAGCGGTAGGTACTTACTGCACGATATGGCTGTTTCACACACTCAGCTTCACTCAGGTGTAACCCATGCTACCCTTTCCAACTGGGAGTACTATGAAATTATCCGCAGAGCCGCCGATTCTACGTGTTCTGCCCACATCGAGAATGCAATAACGACTATCGATACCCTCCTCCAATTCTCGTACCTCAAGGATATTGTCAAGGCTTTGTTTGGACTCCGAAAGCTCGAGCATGACGACGACTTTGCTTCTGTCCTCGAGGTTAGCTGACCCCAACAACCACGAATTATCATACTAATCAACTGAAAGATACCGCTGGGTGCGTGGCAATCTAAGGTCTGGGACCCGGCGGTGGGCAGCACACTCTTCGACGAGTTTTGTGAAGCGTTGAACAAGCCAATTGGTGGTGCTACCCATATTGCTGCCTTGCCGATCGGACATGAAGATCGACTCTTGACTTTATGGGACGATCAGAAGATCGATTTCTCTGTCTTGAATTACGCCCAGTGGATCAGGGAGGTGAGAGTAACTCCCATCCTCTTGTTCTTTTTTGGGGAATGAAACGGACGTCCCACTCAACATGTTAATATTCTCAGAACCAAGTGAAGTCCTGCCTTGAACTTAACTCCACAGTAGAGGAGGTCAGGATGAATATGACCTTTCATCTCTTCATCGACTAAATGACTTCACCTTGTGTAATCGACTCCAGTGTTTTGGGACATACAACGATACCCAGTATACCGACACCTCCCTCTCTCAGGAGTGGCGTCTATGGCAATTCCAAGTTTGCACGGAGTGGGGTTACTTCTCCGTACGCCTTTTGTTTTATGTTGCCAAGAAAGATGCTAACCATTATGACAGACTGCTCCGCCTGACCCTGACCAACCCCGAATAGTATCCAAGCTATTGACTTTGGATTATGCCACAAAGATCTGCCAACAGGTAAGTCCTTGTCCTGTTGAGCTTGCTTAGTTCGAGGCCGACTAACAAATGATCGGTCTACTATTCCAGGCGTATCCCCCTGGAAAGTACTTCGCAGTCCCAGAGCAGCCGAACATCACCGCAGTGAACGCTCTTGGAGACTTTGCAATCGCTGCAGATAGGCTGGCTATCATAGATGGCGAAGGTACTGCATTCCTATTTACAAACAGCTGTCACTGACGCGTCGTAGTTGATCCTTGGAGACCCTGTACTCCGCACAGCGAGTACGCAAAGGACAGGGAAGACACTATACTCCAGCCATTCAAACTCATCCCTGGTACGCGTCCGTGTTCAGGTTTCTTCTGACGTGCCCTAAGACAGCAATGGTATCAGGTGCTGTTCACCACTACGACGAATATGGTCTTCGCAACATCGAAGATGAGCCACCAGAGATACAACGGATTCACCGCGAGATGATCGAGTTTGTGCGCGAGTGGCTGAAGGATTTCAAGGCGTAGACGGATCGTAGTTCAAACGTTCACCCATGGGATCCGTACATACTAGTCGTGATCAGAATACTAGGCCGACTTGTTGCGTGAAGATTCGAAGGACATCATGACGAGGCCGTTGATTTCGGGGCAATCCACCCTCAATAGATTGTGAAGACGTACGTCGATTGATTCGATCAGTTCATATTACCTGACCTCGGAAGCTGGAGAACTTCCCGAAATCCTCTCAGCTTCCGACCACGAGCACCCGCGATGGCCCGACGAAGCTCATTTACACTTGGATCTAGGCAATCCGAACTTGCAAAGGTCCAAACCAACACCGTCATCCAAAGGCTCGCCGAAAAGTTCCCCTCCTATGCGTTCGAAACGCGATTCAATGAAACTGAAGGTGACAAGAACCAATCCCAAGCGCTCTTTCTCCTGGGAGGCAAGGCATTGTGGACGAGGGGGCTCGAAGAACTGCTCGCCAACAAAGAGGTGGATATGCTCGTGCATAGTCTCAAGGACCTGCCGACGGAACTCCCAGAAGAATTCAAGATTGGTGCAATATTGGAAAGAGAGGAACCCGTAGATAGTTTGGTGATGAAAGCTGGATCACCTTACAAGATGCTCGAAGATTTGCCTGCTGGGAGCAGGATTGGCACGAGCAGCGTGCGGCGCGCAGCACAGGTGAAAAACTATCTCAATAATCACCACAAGGAGCTGGAGATGGTGTTCAAAGATGTGGTGAGTAGGGACAGGTGTTCGAGTGATATCACGAGACTGAATAGCGAGCGTGTACAGCGCGGCAACCTGTACGTTCCGTGGTTCAATCGCATTCTATACACCGAGATTTATCACTGAGATATAGCAACACCCGCCTAAAGAAACTAGATGCGACTGGGGAGGACGATGCGTTCGATGCACTCATTCTTGCCAAGGCTGGACTTGTTCGTCTCGGCTGGTCGCATCGCGCCACACAAGACCTGGTACCTCCGGTCCTGTATCATGCTGTGTCTCAGGGTGCGCTGGCAGTAGAGATTCGGACCGATGCGTCGAGCGAACTATCCGAGTTGTGCGAAGCCCTGACGCATCAACGGACGCAGTGGATGTGTCTCGCCGAGCGTGCGATGTTGCGTACGCTGGAGGGCGGATGCAGCGTGCCTGTGGGTGTCAATACCAAGCTCATCCACGTAGTGGAAGGGAGTGAAAGACTGAGGAGCGGGGAACTGAAACTTGAGAGTGGTGTGCTGGAAATCACTGGTTGTGTTACGTCGCTCGACGGTGGGCGACAGTTTGTCAAGACGATCGGGGAGAGGGTTGCGAGCATTGACGATGCGGAAGCCCTAGGCAAGAGGCTTGGTGAGACGTTGCTGGGTTGTGGGGGACGCGAGATCTTGGAGGAGATCAAGATCGACAGAGCAGCTCGGGCACAAGAGGCAGAAGAATCGAAAGCATCATGATGATTTGTGCATACCAAAGTACAACTAGCATTCGAGTGAAAACTGTATTCTTGTAGCTCATTGTGCAACATTTAGAGAATGAATGCACAAGTGACGATAATGAAACACAAGAAAGTCGATCTGCCTCCCCACGAGCGCCTGAAAATCTCTGGAAAAACAATAACAATAACGAGTAACAGGTGACTCTAAAGCAGGGGGGAATTGACATTGTTAAAAGTGTCCAACCGCACCCGAACGGGCTTATGAGGGATCCTGTTATTTGTCCGTGCTTGGTGCTGGGACTCGATAACCTCCAGCTCTCTACTCGCAACTTGCACGAAGCTGGTGGGGTCATGGCTTCAGTTTCGTCCCGGCGCCTGCGCAAGGAGCTCAGCGAGATCCACGCCGAAGGATGTCCTTGCGGTAACACTTTCTGCCCCAACGTAGTCCATCTATTCACTCTGCAGCATCCAGGCATCAAACTACTTAGCGCAGACGACTTTGAGACCTGGTTCTTCTCTATAGAGGTCCTGGGCGAAAGCCTATACCAGGCAAGTCCCCTCCGCACTCCATATTCGTGGCTAAACTCTGTCCCGTTAGGAGGAAGTTTTTAAATTAATGTTCCGCTTTGACCCAAACTACCCCATTTCCTCCCCAGCGGTCCAGTTCGTCGTAGACCAAAACCACCAGGCGCCCATACACCCAGTACGTCAGCCGTGTCCGGACCATGGTGGCAATGACCTCTGACCCGATTCCAGCACGTGTACTCCAATGGACATGTGAGTCCAGGTCGCAAACCACCCCTTATATCTATTTTTTTGACTCGTCGTAGATCTGCGCCTCTATCCTCGGGACAGAGTGGTCTCCAGTGTTGAGCGTAGCTGCCGTTTGTGTCACACTGCAGAGCATGTTGGCGTCGTGCAAGGTACCCTCTATCACGACTAGTCATTGATCTGCTCTCATCCTCTCCCGTAGGTCAAGGAACGGTAAGTCCTGACTCCCGGAGTACTTTCTGCATACTGAAATAGCGTGGGCTTTCAAGACCTGTAGACAACGATCGATACGTCCGGACCGCGCCTGACAATCCAAAGAAGGTACGCCGCAATCCAGACTCGGAACCTCGCTGCTGTTAACCTCGTTCTCGGCAGACACGCTTCCAATACCACGGTAAGACCATCTAAAGTCACCAGACTCGCGAACATGTCAGCTGATCGCGTTTGCCTCTTCCACGATCTATTCACCCTAGACGACACGTACGTTCTCACCACTTTTTAAGTCGACGGACGAGATGGCTTGACCTGTGTTTTACTTTACAGGGTGTAAATTACGGATTCTCTAGCCATTGAACGTTTTTGCATGTACGAACACAGATGTTGTTTGTATCATTACCACAAGGAAAGTATAATGTTAAACGGGCGCACATTGAACATGCATGACGCTTGGAGCGGTGTAAATTATGTCCGAGATGTTTGGGCGGACATGAATACAGCGTGGAGCTCGCCATTATTGGCGACCGCACGTCTCCCAGAAGGTCTATTGTGATCAGGTTTGGACACGGCGGAGAGCAACGGGCGGCCTTTGGAAGTAAGGGCGAGAATAGAATACATCGACCCCAAAGATGATGCACATGGCAGGACGTCCGACTTGTTCGCCATATCTCCCGAGGATGCGTCGATACCTTTGTTGTGACCACATCCCTATCCCGTGGCACAACCAAGGCGAATAATCGGGTGCAGTACTATACGATGTTCGAATCTGCCCCTGGTACTGCTCGCGGCGGCCCGACCAATTTCCGCTGTTACTACCGAGGGTATCGAGGCATTTGACGATGAAACGAAAAGGAACTCACAGGGCAGCAATGCTGGCTTGGCCGCCAACATCCACCCTCCCCTTCATCGCAACCAGCACCGTTGCTGGCGCTGTCTACGAGTCCTTCCAAGTGCCACGGCTGCATGAGCTTGTGATTGGTCGGCGAGAAGCACATTGCGAGATCGCACCTTTGGCGACGAACACAAAACATGATCGCCACGGGGCACCTTTCATCGACAGGTCTGAATGGATTGCGATGGAGCGGTAGGTTTCCCGACATTTTACTTCCTAGGTTATATACTACCTCTTTTCCAACCGCTTTCATCCCCAACATCTCTATCCTGCGTTCCTCGCCTCGTCCATGCAATACCTAGAATTCATGGCAAGCCATTGTGCAAGTCGGGTGTGCATTCTTCGATGTGATTCTGGACTAATCTGCTGACGGTTAATCACAGCCAGCGGTTAGCCGCTCCGTGGATTTTGGGAGAATGTATATGGTCACTCCTTGATAAAACATTATCGTCACGGTTCCTCAGAGCACGGTGCTACGACAGTGTTCCCAACCCTCCAGTACGCCCGTCACTATCATTGGTGTATTCATCCGACCGCAGCGCGACCTTGTCGTGCACACCCTTCCTCACCTCAGCCCTGTCCTGTGTTTGCGCGCGATTATCCACCGACGTCTGCGGAATCATGATCACAGAAAGCAGAATTGCTCGCCAAGGCGTTTGCGAAAATGCGCATCGTACGTCCCTTATCGCGTCCGTGGACGCGTTTCAACGATCTATTGTGTGCCAGAAGATAGTGCTCGAGTCTCGTTCGCGTTGTGTGAGATGATGGGGGGACACAGCCGGGATGGTCTGATGGCGTCCGCGATGGACTCGAGCGGGAAAACGATCATGAGATCTTTTTGGAAGGACTGTGAAAACACAGCACCACGTATGCAAGGGTTAAATTATCATCTATCAGCTATGTAGGATGTCTCATCGTGAGTGACTAGTGGCTCGTCATTCCCTCTTTTCCTGTTTATTGTGCATTGCATCCACAACTCACTTTGTTACGTATGGTATCCCGGGCCCATGATACGCAATAATCCATGACTATAAGTATTTCAAAGTAACCTCTCGTAATCAGGCAACAACATGTCGTGCAATGCACTCCAGTTGCCCGCCCATCGGACAACACCAACACGGAAGATAAAGTCCGATCAGTCGAGGTTCGGAACGTACGGTTCCACAAGCATCTTGCTAAACTCTTTGAGCTTCTGCGGACCACGGACTTCCTCGGTGAGCAAGGGGAGCTGGATGATATGGAAAAACTCGTCGTAGAGTTCATGTGCTTCAGCAAGATACTTTTGTTGCATCTTTTGACGCACTTTGCAATGCTCGCAGTTGGACGCTGCATCCCCGTTTCCATTGCCATCAGCAACGGCGGTATGGAAGGAAGGAGCAGAGAGAGACGTACAGTTCTTGGGGTAGAGCAATTGGTTGACGACGATGTTGTGTGTATCGATTTCGTACGCCGTCAGCTCTTGTACGAGACGTTCCGTCTCATATAGGGACAAGAATTCAGATATGCAGACACAGACGAACGTGGTCTTTTCCTGCAAAGCAGCGCCCGACGTTGTCAATGACCGATAACGATGTCACAGGAGCGATGACACACGTACTGGATCCTTGAATTGAGTGTTCACCTCGTTGATGACAGCACGCATCGACTCTAGTTTGGCAAACATGTCCTCCTGGGAGTCTTGCTGCCCGCCCATCATGGACGACATCTGCCGAATCATGGGGCCAAATTGACCACTGAGGGTGCTCAACTTGCCCAGTGCTTTCTCGAGGACGGTTGGGAAGGAGAGGAATCGGAGTGTGTGACCGGTCGGTGCGGTATCGAAGACGATGACAGAGTATTCCATGGATTTGACATGCCTAGAATGTGCATCAGGACGCGCAAACGGGCGGGAGAGTATGGAAGAACGTTACTTCATGATCTCGGCGAAACTCATGGCTTCGTCGACACCCGGAATTGCAAAGGCCAGATCCTGCATCATCGAGCCCATCATTCCGTTCTGGTCGGCTGACAAGGAAGGAACGAGTGAGTAAGACGACATGAAACGAATAGAGACTTGGATACATTGCTCGACCATCTCCTGGATCGCGCTCGTAGGGTCTATCTCCATCGCGGAGAGGTTGTCAAACCCGTTGACTTTCGTCGCATCTTTGGAGAACTTTTGGCCAAAGGCGTCGGATAAGTTGTGGGCTGGATCCGTAGACTGGGATGCGACCGTCCGATGGTGAGTCGAGGTGAGGGCTCGGATGGAGGGACTTACGATGAGAAGGACGGACTCGCGACATTGGGCCAGTTGGATGGCTAGTGAACAGGACGTGGTCGTCTTGCCTGTTCACCGAGACATTGATTATACCTTACGACGAGCCTGAGTCTCGGGACACTCACCGACACCTCCCTTGCCACCTATACAGGATTTGAACGTGAGTGATTGTGTCTTGTCATATTAATATGGTGTTGTCAACGCACCGCAGAATATCCATTTCAGCGATTTCTGGTCCAAGATATTTTGGAGGGTGGGTGGTAGCGTCTCGGTCATTGCAGGTAGTCGTCAACAGAAATGATCCTCGAGAAAGAAAAAAGTATTAGTAGTAAATGAGATGGACGCGTGTTCTAGTACGCTATGCTACTAAGCGATGTACGGCGATCGCGGTGGGTCGCGGGAGTGCACTCTAGTAGTTTCGACAACCCACTGCCACGACGAGTCCGTCCACTTACTTACAACATCACAATACCATGAGCGACGGTAAATTGTCCTTCCAAGGTATGACCTAGGCAGATATATGCGTCGCAGAACAGCATCCAGATCACATCACGATGGACAGCTCTCCAGCTCGCCAACGAGCAGCGTAGTGCATATGGCCTTCGATATAGTGACTTTGCGCGCTACAGAAAACACTGTGGAAACAGGACACATCGCCTGCGATCGACCCTCCAGATGACCCACGGAAAAGGCAAAGATTTCAAAAAACTGCCGCCCTTGACGACGGATATCATCAAGGAGGGACAGTGAGTTTACTACGTATTTTATCAGAAGAACTACGTCGACGATGTGTTTGATCGTGCAGCCTCCAGCTCTTGTTATTCGAGGCCGAGCGGACATGGGCACACTCTCAGGAACTCGTTGCTCAATCCCTGCTTCCAGCAAACGAGGGGCACGCTGGTACCCTCCGCCATAGTGCGACGGGGCGTTTCAGACGTGCGGTCCACTGGTCCACCCAACTACTCTCACATTGTCAATTGCTTTATGCATCGTCTCGTCTCAAGGCGTCTTCTCTCATCCAGGCCACTGTATATACGCTCATCGTGAACGGCCGATTCCTACGGTACCGCGATGATTTTGAAGATGCGCTGATTCAGCTGAGTATTGCGAGGAGTTTGTTGGATGAGCTTGCTGAGAGGGCGGAGAGGAGCAGGGACCAGGCTCTCGCGACGCTCTTTGCGGACGAAATTGGGCCGGAGATCAGATATTGCGCTCATGAACTTGGGAGAGAAAAGGCGTATGATGTCGATGCAATTGTGAAGGAGCTTGCGGGCAGGCATCGGGGAAGTATCGTGCAGGGATACGATGGGTTAATCAAGACTTTTAGAGGGGAGCGGGCGGGGGCTGGGAGTGCTCACGACAAAAAGACGTTGGAGACGCTGATATGGGAGGGGCAACCAGTACCGGTGAGGAACCCTGAGTTGGTGGATGTGTTGTTGAAGATCCAGGAGGCGGAGGGAAAACTTGCTGTTCCTCGAGACTCGGGGGACGGTGATACGGTAGACGACCAAGGGAAGAAGAAAGGGAAAGGCGTTAGATCGAAGAAAGGTGTCGCTGCATATGATGCTGTTCTTCTCGCATTGAGCGACGCCGAAAATGTGGCGAGAAAGCTATTGGAAGCACAGCAGGTCCGTCGGACTACATTTCTCTCGCGCTATGCTGACTGTGTTACAGAATGGTGGTACTTTGTCTGCTGCTGCAGGGGGTACGCGGGACATTCAGTTCGTGCACGCTTATATTGTGTATCAGCTGCTGTCGCGACGCATTCAGCGAGACCTGGTTCTCGTGAGCACGCTACTCGGCTCAGATACACCTCGCACACGGGGCGCATTAAAGACGAAGGAGCAGGTGGATGCTAGACTGTACCCTGCTATTGTCAAGTTGCTCGAGACGGTTGTTCAGAGTCTGACGCAGATGCGGAATCTGAGCATCGTCGATGAGAGTCCAGACCTTGCAGCGGCAATTGAAGCGAGGCTGACATACACAAGAGCACGCCGGTACGTGTGATGAATGTGGGGGAATTATGTTGATTGATGAGCTGGATAGGTGTTTCTTCCTTGCGCAGTGCTATGTCACTGTGAAAAAGTATGCGGAAGCGCTAACGGTGATCCAGCATGCTACGTTACACCTTCGGGAGACGCGTTCTGCACTGGCGGCGCTCGCGGGGATGACCACAGCTGCGGACACGTCGTACCCGCTTGCTCTCGCGTCTGTGGATGTGCTGGATTCTACGCTGTCGACTGCTGGGGTCGATACGAAAAACGAATGGTTCGCGTACAACGGGGGTACGCTGGAGGGTGACCCAAAGACGCACAAGAAGCCGTTATTCTTTGACATTGGGCTCAACTATGTGCAGCTGGACATGGAGCGACTGTTGGAACGGGCGGGCAAGGCAGCGCCGGTGACGACCAAGGAAGAGCGGGAGGTGGTTTCTGCGCCGCCCGGCAAGTCGAGGCTGGAGGAGGTCGTGCGACCGGAGACACCTGAGCCAGCTGGGCCTGCCAAGGGGGGACTGGGGACCTTGCTTGGTGGATGGTGGGGGCGGAAGTAGACACGTGACTGCATGTGATGTGATTATGCAATTTGTACTCACGCCACTGTTAGCATTGTTTGGGTTTTTCAGTTGATTGAGGGAGACGACGAGATCGAGCGTCGGGAAAAGGCTGAGTGAGCTCATGGCAGGCCAACAAATCCCCGTCCAACTCAGTCAACAACATCCACATCCACAACATCTCCACCCCCAGCACCAGCTCCGTCAGTCTCCAAAAGACAAGCTCCAGCTCATCCTCCTCGTGCGTTCTTCCACCCCAAAACTCTCTCCCGCTCACCTCCTTCCACAGCGTGTCCGCGACCTCAAGCAAGCCGGTCACACCCCAGAGTCTTCCCAGGAGCTCCGCAATCTCCTCACCTACCTCGCTGCCCTCCAGAGCCAGCAGCAGCAAGCACACCAACAGCAACAGCAGCACCTCCAGCTCAGTGCGTCCGTCCTTCCTCCTCTCTCCCTGTCTCCTCACCTCCCCCAGACGGCGCACATCCCCAGACACAGCCACCCTTTCCGAATGGCCATGTTGTGCATCCCCAGTCCGACCCTCCTTTCAACGGCACCCAGCCCCCCACCGGACCACCACCCTCCGCACCCCAGAATCCACCTCCGTCCGTCACCTCCGGTCCGGTGCCCCCCGCGCCTCTCCCGCCCTCCACTCCTGTCTCGTTCACCCCAGACCAAATCAATGCCCTCCGCGCCCAAATCATGGCCTTCAAGCTCATCTCCCGTGGCGCTCCCCTCCCAGAGCATCTACAACAATCCATCAAGCCACACAATTCCGTCGCAGCCGATCTCGACAGGGCCCTAGCCCCCGCCGATGTCAGCACTAGGATCGTCGATGCCGCCGTCAAGATGCAGAAGGGCGTCGTTCCTTCCACTTTCCCCACTGCCCCGTCTGTCCCTCCCACCCAAGGCCCCACCACCGAATCGCCAGTCCAGGAAGAAGAGCCATCCGCAGTTCCCCTTCCCAACATTTCTCCCGCTGACTTACCCAAGGGTCCCTTCCTTGAAGACGACACAAACTCGGGTGTTTACCCTTATAATGCATTCCGCCTCCCTTTCACGCATCTCACCCGTCCCGCCGATGTCGATCCAACCATGTTCGCCACTCGCCTTCAACGGCTCCTTATCCCCTCGTTCATGCCACCCGGTCTCGATGTCCACCAGATTGTCAATGAAAGGGACCGCTTCATTGAAGCGCGCACTGCTCAGCGGATCCGTGAACTGGAGGGCATGGACGCCATGATGGGTGATGGCGGGTTCGATAGTTTTGCAGACGACATTCTCGGACCACCGATAGGCAAGCGAGCCGCCGACGCCT
>JBBPQD010000476.1:0-11476 GCA_038092355.1 Caloboletus inedulis
GGGTGGGGGGGGTGGTCCTCCTGACTGGTAGACAATGATCAACGAACCTCGTCCCTGGTAAGTTTTGTCTCCAGGACACCCCATCGTGTTAACCCGCGTGTGTTCGAAGCACTTACACACTTCTTTCGATGTCTGTATCCCCAAAATCGGGGCACCATTAGTTCATATACGATCGCGCCGTCACGCACGGTTGACCCCATCAAGTGCTGCCCTCCTTCACTAGTTTCTTTCTTGACCTATGCACAACCTATCGACCCATGTCTGTATGGCACACTCCTTTTTTTTTTTTTTGGCTCTCTTGGCGCTTTCCCACTGGTGGAACTGGCCAGCACCCGGATGCATCCTATATACATCACCCTGTAGCTTCTGCTCGGAATTTGTATTCCCAACACCATGTTTTTTCTTACTACAGACAACTTGCTGCTTCCATGTCGCCTACCAAGAATCGGATTTTTTCGGTCACTTCCTTCGTACTATTGGGTGCGAGCTCAGGCGTCGGCTCGGCGACTCAGTGTCAGGTTCGGGTGATACTGAAGGCCCCATTGGAACCTTAGATACGGACAATTGGACTAGGACAGCTATTCGCTCAGTATTCTCCCAATCGAACTAGGACTTGACCTTTCTTTGTATGACTTGCGACGGGCTGAGCGAGTCGAGTCAGCGGATGTGGAGATTAGGGCCGGCTTTCCCGCGTCAATCGACGCGTTCCTACGCGTCTCATCAGGCTTACACAGTGACCACCATGTCAATGCTTGACGAGCCTGTTCCTCAGGATGACCTGATGCGCGACAGGACGCGTGTCTTTGAAGAGTTTCTCATTTCAGACTCTCCCGTCTACAATTATCGAGACGAAATCGCTCGCTTGCTACGCACGGAACAAACGCGTCTCATCGTCAACATCGATGATCTCCGTGACTACAACAGAGGATACGCAGACGGCCTTCTTAAACAGCCCGTCGACTTTCTCCCAGCCTTCGACGATGCTCTGGTGAATATTGTCACACAAATTCACGACGCCGAGAAACACGAGCTCGATGGGAAGAGCTATCGTGTAGGCTTCAGTGGATCGTTTGGTGATCACCATGTCAGCCCACGAACCCTCAGGGCCGAACACCTCGGAAAGATGATATCACTGGAGGGCATCATCACTCGTTGTTCCCTTGTTCGGCCCAAAATGTTAAAGTCGGTACACTATTGCCCTGACACAAAACTCTTTCATTCGCGCGAGTACCGCGATGCCACAACTTCCACTTCCAACCTCCCCCCAACTTCCACCGTAACTCCACAACAGGACGACGACGGCCGTCCTTTGCAAATGGAGTACGGCCATTGCGTGTTTCGGGATCACCAGCGGATCAGCATTCAGGAGATGCCCGAACGCGCCCCTCCAGGACAGTTGCCGCGGAGCACGGACATCATTCTTGACGATGACCTTGTTGACAAGTGTAAACCCGGCGATCGTGTTCAATTAGTTGGCTTTTACCGAAGCGTAGGGGGTGGCTCCAATGGTGCCTTCAAGTGAGCATTGGTTTATATTCCTGCCCGATGTAGTCACTCAGATGCCCTTGGAAGATCACTTATCCTCGCAAATAATATCAACCTTCTTTCCTCGAAGATAGGAGGTGGAATTGCTCAGACTCCACTAACCGATACCGACATCCGGCAAATCAACCAACTTGCCAAACGGCGCGATGTTTTCCACCTACTTTCGCAGTCACTTGCCCCTTCAATATTTGGGCACGACAAAATCAAAGAGGCCACTCTGCTCCTCCTCCTCGGTGGCGCGGAGAAGAACCTCCCGAATGGCACGCACATCCGTGGCGACATCAATTTACTCATGGTCGGCGACCCGTCGACCGCAAAATCACAACTCCTACGATTTGTCCTTGGTACAGCACCACTTGCGATCGCCACAACTGGTCGAGGGAGCTCCGGCGTCGGTTTGACCGCTGCTGTCACCACTGATCGAGATACAGGCGAGCGTCGCCTTGAAGCAGGCGCAATGGTCCTCGCCGATCGTGGCGTAGTCTGTATCGATGAATTTGACAAGATGTCAGACATTGACCGTGTTGCAATACACGAAGTCATGGAACAACAGACGGTCACCATCGCCAAGGCAGGCATCCACACAAGTTTAAATGCTCGATGTAGTGTCGTCGCAGCTGCTAACCCAATATACGGACAAGTAAGTCGTCGTTAGAAACTTCACCGACAACGCTTTGATGCCTTGTGCAGTACGATATTCATAAAGATCCACATAAAAACATCGCTCTCCCCGACTCCCTTCTCTCCCGTTTCGATCTTCTCTTCATTGTTACTGATGACATTGATGAAGAGCGCGACCGTAGAATCGCAGACCATGTTCTTCGGCTGCATCGGTACCTCCCTCCTGGGATTGAGGAAGGGACACCTGTACACGACAATCTCACCCAGCCGTTGGCCATTGACGGACCCGGTGTCGCTCCAATCGAACAGGGCACTGATGGAGAATCTAGTCCGTTCGAAAAGTATGACCCATTACTTCACATCGGTTTCACTGCGGCAAAGTCCCGCACTCGGAGAGGCAAGCAGGTAAAAGTGGAGGTTCTTAGCATCAATTTCGTGAAGAAGTACATCCAGTATGCGAAGAGCAGGCCAGCGCCTGTGCTCACGAACGGGGCGGCGAATCATATTGTGAACGTGTATGCTAACCTCCGCAACGAAGAGGAGAGTCAAGCGAATAAGAAGAAGGTAAATATAATTCTGTCTATTTCTCGGCCGACTGAGATATAGTTCGTAGACCGCACCGTTGACCGCGCGTACACTGGAGACACTGATCCGTCTGTCCACTGCTCATGCGAAAGCCCGACTCTCGGCCAAAGTTGAACAGGATGATGCAAGAGTAGCTGAGGAGATAATGCGATATGCCCTCTACAAGGAGGTTGCGAAGCGACCCCGACAAAAGAGAAAAAAGCGCAAGCTTAACCACGGCGGTGCCATCGCTGGCAAGGGCGAGGATGGTTCGCAGGATGGCTCAGATGAGGATAGTGATGACGATGATGGTGATGACGAACAACCTGAAATAGCCGAGCGCGTGAATGTACCCGAGCAACAACCTAATGTCGGACAAGTTCCAAATCAACCAAGGAGCGGGGATTTCATGTGGCAAGATGGCAGTCAGGGTGTAAAAATGGTCACGGTTCCGGCAACCGTGGCAGAGCCTGCTAGGGACGGCGGCCTTCGACCAGAACGGTATGTCAAACGGCCTCCCCTTCTCAAAATACCACAACTGACCCATCACAATTTTCCCCGTTGTATTCGTTTCGTTCTTCCATTGCAGACTCCAGTTGTTCCGATCTAGAGTGGCAAACTTGTTTGCCTCACGCCTACAGGATGAGGAACAGATTTTCCTGGCGGAGCTTGTAGAGTTAGTGAATGCTGGACTGCCCACGGATGCGCTATTTGGGACCGCCGAAGCCACCGCTATTTGTCAGACGATGACGGATTCTGATGAACTCATGATGAGTGATGGGATTGTTTACAAGGTATGATATCCCCACGGACGCAAGCGTGGGTAGTGTTGATACCAAGTTCCTATTTCTTTGTCGTTCTGCTGTTTCACGAGCGCATTTGTATCTTGCTGTGTCGTTGTACTCTAGACTAGTACCGTTGAGACGTTAGCGGTTGCAACTCGGAGCGATATGAAATCGAGATTTCCCGCTACAATGATGCCGAGGACTAGAAAACGCAACGCTGTACCATCTACACGTTTCACCCTATTATTGCGCTGTAACGATCTGCTATGCAATCCCCCACCTCCTCACAATTGCACACGCCTCCAGGGCACCGCAGTCCTCGCCTAATACCGTCGACAATCGTCCCTCAGCCTCAACACAGTCTTGACCTCGTCCATCCCTAGACTCCCGGACCCTAGCTCTGTCACGTTATCAAGGAGCTCCTCCCATCCATCGCTCTTCCCGCCGAACAGCGTGTTGAGTAACCTTTCATGTTTCTGTATATCTGCGCCGAGCAGACGTCCAGCCGCCAGCAACCGGCTCCACGGTTTTTCAATTCGGGTGCGCGACGTGTTCATTGCCACCTGAGAGGTTTCTGCCCATAGCTCGCATTCTGCTTGGACGACACGCGCTTGGGTGCGTGTCAGCCCATTCCGTGCCGAGCCACGCGTCAGGCCTGGTCGGAAGAGGACCTGCCGCTGTAGTACATGTTCCGAAATTCGTGATGCGGTCCGCCTGTAAAGTCTTGTGACGACGGAGGCAGGGAGCGTGCCCCGTAAAAAGGCCAAATGAGAAGACAGAAGCGCAACAGCCGGCAGTAAAGTACTTGGGACGGCGACTTCCACTGTATTGTCGTCTGTGTCCTGTATATGACTACCACAATTGCAAGTCAGCGAAGAGGCCGATGCCCCCCACGCTTCATGAATGCATCCAGTACTCACATCGCCAAGGCGGAGAAGTGAGACTTTAGGGAGCCTTCACATTCCCCGCAAATTTGTTGCACTAGCATATCCTCAGCTCGCGAGGAAAGCTTTGCAAATTGCATGACAAGCTCTTCAAAGATAGTTCCTTCAGAAGTCGTTGCTCCATGACTGGCCCGTGCATTATACTCAGGGAGAGATATGTGCGATCCTGCCGTTGTACGGAGAGACGCGCGATGATTGATCTCGGCCCAAAGTTCCAGGAAAAACTAGACATAGCTTGTTCTGGGCAATGATCAAGAAAATAGTAGACATGCTTACCACCTCCTCTCCCCAAGTTCGCATAGCGTTTTCTATGTACCTCGCGCTTAATAAAGCCTTACACAAGCGCTGGCTCCCTTCAATACCTCCTGTCAGTTTCCGCCCATCCGTCTTAGGGCCATCTACACCCAACGCGCCGGGTACCGCGCGGACGAGAGCAGAGGAGAGCGTCTCGAACGCATCCAGGGATGATGATATCCGAGAGTGGTATACTTCCAGGATTGGGAGTTGGACGTGAATAAGAAATTGTGTACGCTGTCGAAAAGATGGTAGAGGCGAGTAGCGATCTGCAGTGGGTGAGCAGATATAACTGATGTGATTGAACAGCAAGGACGCACCAGTCACCTGCTCAACGAGAGCCTTGATTCTCCGCGCCGAAGTTGTTGCCTTGAGGTCAGTATCTCTGGATGCATGGTTCTGTGTATATTCGTGTCCATCATCGTCAGCAATGACCCAAGCGTCGGAAGCACTGATGATTTCGTGGTATTGATCATCCGCGACTGCATTGTCTGTAAGCCCACCATCAGAATTGAATAGATAGGAGATCGAACCCACACTTTTTCTCTCCTTCCAGCCAAGCATTGAACCAATCCTTTTGATCTAAGATCACTCTACTAATGCCTCCTTGTTCGGTTTCCCTTCTTTCGTCGTGTGCCTCTCGCTTGTCCTGGACGAACTCATAGCCCATGTCACGCAGGCTAGAATCAAAGATTAATGACTGATACACCGTATGCGCTAGCAAGGCGGGTCGAGTTAGCAGCACAGGAACCGAGCGTTTGAGTTTTCGCTCAAGTATAGGAAGGAGAAGGGTTGTATAATTGTGCTGCGACTGCGTCGGTGCTTCCATGGGATGAGGTTAAATGATATCACGTACCCACGCATTGACGTCCTGGAACTTGGAGCCGGAAATTAGTCTTTGCATAACACCTTCCATGAATGGCCGGTGATCATGGACAACGTTGGCGATGTGCGTAAAATACCACTCAGGCTGGAAAGATGGGTTTGAATAGTCTGCAACACTCGCACGGACAACAGAGCTTACACACCCTGTCTAAGCGATTCGTCTCTCGCTCGGAGTCGAAGTGATATTTGAAACGCAAAGCGACCGGCTGGACGAGTGCCTGTAGTGGATAAAGGCTCTCGCTATCTCGGGATGGGTGGAAGGACTCCCCGCTACATTTGGACGAACGGTGAGGTGGGAATACAGAAATTCCGGTGGGGGTGCGTACATTTCTTGCAACCTGAGCAAATCCGAGACCGCAGATTCGAAAGCGGTACGGTCCTCCTTGCTCGCAGCAACATAATCAACAGCTGTTGGCCACTTGAGGTTCTCAGAAGCGGATATGAGCTTTCTGTAGCACCATCATCAGGTACAGTCAACGATGACCTGAGGACATGACATACGAAAACAAAGTTGCCTTCATGTCACCCCATGTCTTGTCGGAAATTCTTTCGAGAAACGAGGTGAGACTGAGGGAGCCATGCGAATTTCCCATGTCTTCCACTAGGCTGCACGAATGCCTCACATCATTAATGAAGGCTAGCAGAGCTTGGTATTTCGAGGTCGCTGCTGTCGTTATCGGAGAACTACTATTGCGCATCTGCGACAAAGCCAATTCGCTTGCAGCTTACATGAGTAGGCGGGGAATGAACTGTGGCACATATTTCTTACCTGAGCTGTAGGGTGCGTTCTACGACAGCGATGTAGGACCGAACGCTCTCGAGTTCCTTTAAAGCACGATGCATCGTCTCTATGTCTTCGAGTAAAGTGGGTTCATTTTCATCTCCCGTGGGACTGAGCGCAGAAACCAAGTCATGGGACAGGTAGGCAAGATCGTCCTCCAAACTGTCGTGCAGCGAGGCAAGCTCTTTGGCCTTGTCTAGCTGTAGAGTAGCCTCTAATCGTGTGTTAGTCGTCAAGATATCGATCTCTTTCTCCGATTCAATAAACTGTGGAGATATGAGCGTCGAATTTGAGAGAGACCGGCTGACTTGAGACGAACATGCTGCTCAAGTTGGACCTGGGTGTTGCGCGCATCATCCAAAATCCGCCGCAGATCATTAAAATGAGCGAAATCTGCGAAGCTCCTGTTCAGGACATCAAGAGTTGAGTTGTGTGCAAGTTCTGCACTTGGCGGCTCCTGCAACTGCTTTACAGTCTGCGCGGACATCATGATCAAGTGAGCAATTGGCCACAGCGTGTCAAAACATTGCCAGACCCACGGGCCACGTGGTTATCTTATCTCCACATTTTGGTCGACACCACCTGCAGTATATATCTAAACTCTGATGACAAAATTGAAAGCAGTGTGTGTACCAGATTGCAAAGGACATGATCTAGTGTGTCTCAGGTTCTGCAAGTACGTGGTATCAAATCGAAGAGTTACGAAAAGTCAATTAACACATAGCGAGAGGTAAAAGCACTCACGCACATATGAATCAGAAGTGTTGATGCGAACAAAAGGGATTTACTACACCTCCAATGCCTCTATATAGCTCACCACCGCTTTCCAGTCCTTCACCCGCTGCACGGCATTCCGACGTTTCTCATTCGCCCGTGCTAGAGCCTCCTCGCCGTGTCGAGCGTCTTCCACCAGAAAATCAGTGCTTCCATTTCCGAGCTCCACTCGCCTCTCGTAGGTCATGTCATCATGCTCGTCTTCAGGAAGAGATAACCTCTTGTTCCATTGGTATTCTCCAAAGAGCAGCACGGGTGGCGCAACACCATCTCCACTGGGTGAGACATATTCATGTTCGGCACAGGCCACCGCATTTTCCAACGAGTCGTCGATCAATAATTTTGCTCCAATGCGGATGCAAACTTCTGCCTTTGTCAGTTTCCTGGGGATTACATTGTCCTGATCTACGCCCAGGACACCCTCTAGCCTTTGCTGAAGAGCAAACTGCCCCGTGCAAATTATTTCCTCGAAGTAACCAGGGAAATGTCGTTGTGTCCATTCCCAGCTGGCAGCACGGGTATGCTCGTTGCGTGCGGTGATGATGATGAGGCGATAGCCTAGACGACGTAGGGCAGCAGCGCCATCTCGTGCACCCTCGATCGGCGGGATCGATGAGATCCAGTTTGTCGCGTAGAAATCCCTGACTTTCTTGTGGGTTTGGGCAGGTGGGCCCCAGCAGGGATTCTGGGATGGGCATTTAAACGATCTGATTGATGATCACATGGCAAACAAAGTGAGGAACGTACTTTCCAGTAGTAATAGTAGTAAAAGTTGTTCAGGCCAATGTCAGAGCCATATTTCTCATTATGCCCTATTCATGCCAGCCCTTGTGAAAAGCTATGGTGGGACTTGGAACGAGGGGACGAACACACTGCAATATGCTCGTTGGTGGTGCTCAAAACATCATCCAAGTCGACTGCTATGATGCCCTTGAACGGCGATGGCGCGATATCACTGTTTTCCAGTTCTGACACACGATTAGGTTGATGGTTAGGCATGGACGGGTATGATGGGTATCTCGATAATACGACTATTAGACGGTACGACCCGAAGATGGATAGTAAGCACTGGTCAAAATCACATGTGGTCCAAGTTACACTAGGTCTACTGTCGAACCAACCAGCAATGCCCGTCCTCTCGAATAACCACATCGCCCGCTTTTCCCGCATCTACGCAACCCACCGACCACTCGTCCAACGCGGCCTCACTGGTGGCTTCGTCCTATATGTCCTCCTAGCTGCATATCGAGGCGTGCTATCGCGTCCTCCCATCAAGAACAGCAAGAATGTTCCTGCGAGGGACGGAAAATCTGCACGCGTCGCTGTGAGCTTCCCTTCAATGACATACTAACAATTATTGGCGGTCTCAAACTATACTCCGCATCCGTTGCAGGTCGATGGACTATTTTATCAGCGCCTCGGTGTCATCCTTAGAATAGTCATCCCTTCCATCCGCTCCAAGGAGGCTCTTCTCCTTGTCATGCACTCCAGTTTGCTGGTATTCAGGACTGCAATTTCTTTATATGTTGCCGCTCTCGATGGCAAGTGAGTACTACTGTTAGCCAGCGTTGACGTATGCTCAACCCGTTCGCAAGAATCGTTGCATCTCTTGTCAGAGGGAGGTCGCTCGAGTTCCTCTTTAACATCATTCGCTGGCTTCTTGTCGCAATCCCAGCAACTTGGACAAACAGCTGGTTGAGCTATGTCCAGAACAAGCTCGCCATTGCATACCGAACCCGTCTAACTCGCGAGGTGCTCCAGCAATACCTGGACGAGGAATCCGCGACACCTGATTCAAAGGTTTATTACAAAATCTGTGAGTGGAAGTCATGACCTGTGACCACTTTCTCACTTTCTCTTTCAGCGAACTTGGATGATCGGATTAAGAATGTTGACCAGTCAAGTCTTATAAAAGTATTTACCACTCCGAGGCATTGACAAGCACCTAGAATGATTACCCATGACATTCAGCGCTTCTCTGCGCATCTTGCAGCCATCTATGCCAATTTGGCCAAACCCATACTTGATGTCATTCTCTATAATTACCAGCTATCCCAAAACATCGGTGCAGAAGGGCTCGTGCTTCTTACAATTTTGGTACAGTCATCTGCTGCATTATGTACGTGCTCGTTTTTGTCGAAAACTAACCTCTAGGTTGACACAAAGTATAGTACGAGCAGTGACACCTTCGTTTGGAACATACACCGCTCAATCTACCGCCCTCGCTGGTTCTCTGCGGCACACACATTCTCGCTTGGCAGAGTTTGCTGAAGAAGTCGCATTTTTCGGTGGTGAAGATGCTGAGAAAGAAATCATAGAAAAGGAGTACATGACGCTTGTGCGGCACGAAGAGAAGGTCATGATCCGGAGATGGTGGTATGGTTGTGTCGAGGAGGGGATCGTGAAATGGCTATGGGGAAGCTTTGGGGTCAGTGCTACACTTTCATGTGTACGTTTGACTAAATCCCGTAAAGCTTGTAGTTTGTGCCATCCCGGTTTTCTTCAAGCTTCCTGGTCTCTCGAATATTGACCTTGGGAGTCGCACAGAAGGTTAGCGTAGTATCGATTTTAAGTCACTTCAAACCAATTCTTCCACCAGGTTTCGTCACAAATCGAAGGCTTCTGCTGTCCTCCTCTGGTATGTCCCTTCATGTTCTTTTCAGGTTGGTCAATCAACAGGTATCCATGTTCCTAGATGCGATGGGCCGTGTGATGTACTCTTACAAGGATCTGGCCGAGCTTGCAGGTTATACTGCGCGTGTTTCTCTCCTACTCGACACGATGTCGGACGTGCGTAGAGGTAAATTTGAGAAAAGTCTTGTAGCTAGTGCGTTAGAAGGGGAGAACAACAAAAGTGCGTCTTTTGGATAATCTGTGGCTCCACCTTATCATATCATGAACAGTTATAAGCGGACGGGGGGAAATTTTTGAAGCCGATGACATCCAGTTCGAGAATGTCCCGATTGTGACTCCCAATGGGGACGTGCTACTCAAGAGCTTGACATTCAGTGTAAAACCAGGGGTAACGACTTCACTTTATATGATAAAATAGTGACTACACAGGATATAGGAACATCTGCTCATCGTTGGGCCAAATGGTAATTACATTGCGCCGTACTCAAAAGGATTCTGACTCTAGTTTCTTTCAGGGTCTGGGAAGTCATCATTATTCCGCATCCTCGGTGGACTTTGGCCCGTTTATGGTGCGTTCAACATGTACTTGTAATGTTTCCTTTCTCAGTCTTAATAGGTGGTACCGTGCGGAAGCCACCTGCATCGGATTTCATCTTAATCCCTCAGCGACCCTATCTCTCGTTGGGTACACTCCGTGACCAGGTTATTTATCCACACTCACAGGAGCAAATGAAAGCTCGTGGGTCTCTGCGTGACCTTTTTTTCATATCACCACTGACTGGGAATGCTTAGGAGGAGTTTCGGATGATAACCTACTCGCTATTCTTGCCGTGGTAGGAATGGATAGCGTTGTGGAACGCGAGGGTGGATGGGGCGTCACCCATGAATGGAGGGAAGCCTTGAGCGGCGGTGATCAGCAGAAGATTGCGTGGGCAAGATTATTTTATCATAAGCCTAAAGCAAGTTTCTCTATTTTAAATGCTCCTCCTTCAAAGGACACTAAATATCGGCACAGTACGCCATTCTCGATGAGGCCACTTCGCTCGTTCCGCCAGATATGGAGGGCAAGATGATGGAACAGGCGACCGCCCTGGATATCACGCTCCTGACTGTTTCTCACCGACCGTCCTTATGGAAGTATCATTCCACGATTCTGCAATTTGATGGACAAGGTGGATATGTGTTGTACGTCGTGTTCCCATCGTTGGTCCCGAGTGCTTGAATGCGTATGCTTGTTCATCGATCTTTGTAGCACGCAGCTGAATGCGGACAAGCGATTATCGCTCCAAGTGGCAAAGGGGGAACTGCAGGCGAAACTCTTGGAGGTGTAAGTGGTTTCTTCGAAGTTAGGGCGGGTCTCGTGAGCATTGATGCGGGACTTCAGACCCAAATTTAAGTCACGTCTTATGGAGCTCCGGCTTCTAGCCGCTCAACGAAAGCGATGAGGCGCAGTATGTACTAAGTACCTATGTACTTAGTAGCAACAGAATCATAGATTTGTATGTTTATAGCGTGAGAACAATATGCCAAATGGGGAAAATTGTGTGGCGACTTGCCGAACCTTCCCGTAGCCAATCGGATGGCAGAGATTGGCACAAATTTCTGGATCACGAGTTTAGTCCGCTCGTCGTCAAACGCCGCGCTTCAGC